>CANTUT010001493.1:0-203171 GCA_947687605.1 Reutealis trisperma
ACATATATATATATATATATACATATATATATGATATATAAATATATATATATATATATATATGTATATATATATATATATACATATATATATATATATATACATAATGTAATATATATATATATATATATATATATTATATATTATATATATATATATATATACATATATATACATATATATACATATATATACATATATATACATATATATATATATACATATATATATATAACATATATATACATATTTATACATATATATACATATTTATACATATATATACATATATATATATATATAATATATATATATATATATATATATATATATATATAATATTATATATATATATATATATATATACATATATATATATATATATATACATATATATATATATATTTACATATATATATATATATATACATATATATATATATATATATACATATATATATATATATATATATATATATCCTTTAAACTCGGTTCTAGTTTTGGTTCATCTGTTTTAGTTTTGGTGCTTCGGTTTGGGATAGTTCAGTATGGTTTGATACAGTTCTTAGTATGAATAGTTACTAATCTCTATAACCATACCAAAGAAAAACTTTCAGGACGGTTCGATTAAGAGAAAGTCAAATGGTTAACGGATATTTTTCAGTTCTGTATATTTTTGATTCTGATTTTTATTGCAGTTTCTCTGAGCCCATGCTCAGCCCTAATCTTTTTCTTTTCCTTTTCATTTTCATGATTTATTTTGTTCCCTCCTTAGAATTCTCTTCTCTTCCTTGGCTCCTTATCTAATTCTTTTCTCCTTTACTCTTAATTGATTCACTTAGGTTAATTAATTAGATTATGAATTAATTAATTCAACTTGATAATTAATTAAAATCAATCCAATCAATTGATTCAATCAATCAATCAATTAATCAATCAAAATATGATAAAAGGCTAGACTAAACAAACCTTTATGAAAGAAGGGAGCGTGGATTTCAATTCAGGCATGCTTGGTTAAAGCATCGAATCTAACTAAAACTAACTAACTTCTCCCTTATCACCATTCTTACTTTTCTTTTAACTTGATTTACCTCGTTGTTTGTTACATTGTCCTGTTAGTTTGGAGAATATGTGACTCCTCTAAAAACTATAAGAGTTAGAGGAGGTAGCCCCTAATTTTAGATTTTTGTTTATAACTTTAACTTTAACTTTCCTTTCTTTAGTTTCTTCTCTGTTTTATTTATCTTATGAATGGATTGTCATGCATCATAATAAATTATACATGCATTAATCATGAAATTTATTTTTGAAGTCACAACTAAATTAATTGCCAAACTATTGTTGTTAAAGTAAATTAAAAACCTAGTCAACGAATCATCTTTGGTTTTGAGGCTAGTTATCTTTTCTTTTGGGGGTGAAATTAGAGGCATTTTGGAATTTTTTTCTAATCTTTTTCAATTAAAATAACATTAAGATGGTAATCTAAATTCACTTTTTGAAATTAATCAATTAGAGCCTGAGGGTTGAAATGAGTCTTTTCCCAAATGAGCATTTCGATTTCCCTTCACCAGATAAGACCGGTGCTTAGGCAAGGCCTCACACCTCTTTATCAACATCAAAACTGACTGCTTGCTTTGAAGCAGACAGGTAAATCCACATAGGGTTTGCTCAATATTTGCTCTGAATTAAGGAAACCCATTAGTTTGTTAAAGGCAGTCTGACATTCCTCTGTCTACTCAAAATTTGGCACTTTCCTTAACTTTTTAAAGAATGAAAGATATTTTTTTGGTAGATTTGGAAATGAACCTATTTAAAATAGCAATTCACCCAATTAGCCTATGAACTTCCTTCACATTCTAAGCTGCTGCCATATCTAAAATTGCTTTGACCTTGTATGGATTCAGTTCAATTCCCTCTTGCTAACCATATAGCCTATGAATTTGCCTCTTTAGATGAAAAACGCACACTTCTCTAGATTACCTTCATGTCATATCTATCTATCACTCCTATTACTTCTGCAAGGTCATTTAGGTGATTCAAAACTTTTACTTTTCATAATTATGTCATCCTTATATGCCTTAAAATTTCTTTCCATCTGTTGTTTAAACATCCTATTAACGAGCCTCTGATAAGTTATCCTAGCATTCTTCAATCCAAAGGGCATAGAGATATAATAATAGGTTCCTTGGGATAAGGTTCAATATGCCCCTATGGTTTAGCTAATAGAGCACATTAGCACTCATTCTTTTCGCGATCTCAATTGAACGCTTCAACTATTCAAATCCAACAAATTAAACCCATTTTAATGCCTGACTTAACATATACCTACCAGACGTTTAGGGGGCTTAATTTTTTTTTATTTCTCTCTCCTACCTGGACATAAACAAATTAATTAACTTAGCAGAGAGAGGGATAGCGCGCCAAATTAAGCATGCTCTGAACCCATTGATTGCTATCTTTACACTTTCTCTCTGTGGTGTAAGCATTCTCGCTCCAAATACTATTTCCTTCATTGCTTCTCTATCTCTGTCCATTTCTGTTTCGAATGATTCGCAAAAGCTAGCTTGTGTAATTGAAAAAGCCAATATCAACTAAAAAGCACTGGTTAAAGGTACGTGGTTAATAAAGGCACATTTGATTCTGTTAGTGCATGTGGGGTTTGTTTATGTGGATGCATGTGGGGTATGAGAGTTAAATTTGATATTGTATTCTCTTCTTTTTTATTTGATTATTTCGAGTTTGTGGTCCACAATGTAGGGTACATTGATGATAGAAAGATACTGGGTTTTCTTGACTACATTAAACAATTAAAGAATTTGTTATCGGTTGTATAACTGTTAATTAAACAATTAGGGATTTTGAATTTCAATTAGGGTTTTATTGGGTAGTGAAAAATTAGGGATTTCACTGTTGAAATTAGGGGTTTTATGGGTAAAGAAAAATTAGGGCTTTTTAAATATAACATTAGGGGTTATGTGGGTAATTGAGAAATTAGTGAATTTTTGAAATTGAATTTAGGGGTTAACTGGATAATGACAAATTAGGGTTTTCTAATATTAAAATTGTGGTTTTAATGGGCAATGAGAATTTAGGGCTTTTGTAATCGGAATTCAGGGTTTACTAGGTAATGAGAAATTAGGGATTTATGAAATGAAATTATTAGTTCACTGGATAATGATAAATTAAGGCTGTTGTTTATAAAATTTGGTCATTATGTATTTAATTTGTAATTGTTTGTAATTAATTTTAGTTAATTTAATAATTGTGATTGTTTGTTTCTAATTACCATTCTGAATTATCCTTTTGTTTTTTGAATTAAGGTACAATGGATGATACAGTGGATATAAATTTCCACTTTGGGGGTGAGTGGGTGTATGATCCTGACTTCAAATTCATTAATGGAGATGTGGATACATTGTGGAATTTTGATATTGATTATATGTGTGTTGATGATCTCAAGGTTAGATATAAAACAATATTAGGTTTTCATAATGTGTCTGATATTTGTGTGCTTGAACCAGGAAAGAATTTGCATGATGGCCTTATATTGATTACTGATGACATATCAATTAGGAGAGTGTTAGATAAAATTAGAGCTAATAGTTGGGTAAGGGAGATAGATGTGTATGCAGCTCATGAGGTAGATGTTCCTGTGTTTTTAAATAAGCCTATGTTAGCATTAGAACCTCCACCAGTAGTTGACCTAGTAGATGTACCTGTTGACCCAGTAAATGTACCTATTGCTTGCTGCATACCTACACAGTGTAGTCACTTTAGTGAGGATGAAGCTGGAGGTCAATGTTCAGTAGGGGTTACAACAACTAATGAGGGTGTGGGGCAAGATTCAGTACATTATGACTTTAGTACATGGGTAGATGTAAATATAGATGTTGATGGTATTGAAGGTACAAATGCAGTGACTAGCAGTAGTGATGAGGATAGTGAGGAGAGTGAGTCTGATGATAATAGTGAGGATGATAGTGAGGAAAGTGAAGGTGATGAGGGTAGTGAATGAGGTTCCTAGGGAATGAGGTTCCTAGGGAGAGGGTAATGTATAATGAGAATGATGGGTTGCCTTATTTTATACTTGGCATGTCATTTACTAATAGTAAAGAGGCAAGAGAAGCTATTGCAAGATATGCAATGGCTAGACAGGTTAAATTAAGATTAAAACGTAATGAGCCACATAAGATTAGGGCTAAATGTGTAACTGATCCTAACTGCCCTTTTGTTATGTTAGTGTCTAAAAATGGTGATCATCCAGGTTTGATTGTCAAAACCTTGAACCCTGAACATAATTGCTGTAAGACATTTAGAAACCCTCTTTGTACAACCAATTTTATAGCTAGGCATATTAAGGCTAGGGTATACAGAAATCCCAAAAAAAAGAATAAAGAGCTTAAATTTGAATGTGAGAATGAATTAAAAGTGAAGGTGAATATGTCAATGATTAAGAGAGCTAAAAGGATAGTAGTTGAAGAACTGAATGGGAGCTACAAGGTTGAATTTGGATTCCTTGAGGCTTATGCTGCAGCCTTGAAGAGAAGTAATCCAGGGACTTCGGTAGAAATTGATTTGTGCAAAGAAAATTTAGAACAAGGGAAGAGGGTTTTTAGAAGGATATTTATTTGTTTCAATGCATTGAAATAAGGGTGAATGAAAGGGTGTAGACCAATTATAGGATTAGATGGGTGTTTTCTAAAAGGGGTTTGTAAGGGTCAACTTTTGGCTGCAGTGGGTAAGGATGCAGATGATCAGATGTACCCCATTGCTTGGGGTGTGGTTAATAAGGAAAATTTTAAGAACTGGAAGTGGTTTCTTCAGTGGCTTGTTAAAGCATTAAATATAGATGGAAGAACATTAACAGTACTTTCAGACATGCAAAAGGTATGCAATGTGATCTTAGTTTATTTTTTATTTTTTGTTATTTCTTAGATAATATATACTAATTTTATATGTGTTATTGTCATGTGTTTGATTTATGTAGGGGTTAATCAAAGCTATGGAAAAGGTTCTCCCCTAAGCTGAGCATAGATGGTGTGCTAGGCACATCTATGCCAATTGGTCCAAAAAATGGAGGGGAGAAGCCTTAAAGAAGCTGTTTTGGATATGTGCTTAGAGCACATTTGATGAAGAATTCAAGGACAATTTGAAAGAGCTTGGGGATGTGAATAAGATAGCAGCTTCAGATCTAATCATGTATTCTCCACATAATTGGTGTAGAGCATATTTTAGTACCAGAAGCAAGTGCAATATGGTGGATAACAATATAGCTGAATGCTTTAACTCTTAGATTGGAGATGCAAGACACAAGGCAATAGTGAGCATGCTTGAAGATATTAGGTTACAGTGCATGAATAGGATAAGGGATAATATGAAGATGGTAGATAAATGGAGATATGACTTCAGTCCTAATTGTATGAAGTTATATCAAGAAAACAAGCACAGAGCTGCTAGATGTGAAGTAGTTTTTGATAATGATGTGGGCTTTGAGATACAAGAAAGTGAAGACAAGCACACTGTCTTTATAGACAGAAAGTTACGCACTTGTAGGTCATGGGATCTCACAGGGATCTCATGTGCACATGCAATTTGTGCACTATATCACAAGAAGAAAGAACCAATGAATGAGATTTCTCAATGGTATAGCAAGCAAACATATTTGGCTTCGTATGAAGAGGTATTACAACCTGTACCTGGGAAGAGATTCATGAGAATTAAGGAGTATGAAAGCATAGAACCTCCACCAATTGAGAAGATGCCAGGTAGACCAAGGAAGAAGAGGATGAAGGGAAGTAATGAGCCCAACAAAAATAATAATCTAACCAAACTTAGCAGAAAAGGTCAACAACAAAAATGTGGCATATGTCAACAGGAGGGGCACAACAGAAGGATATGTCCTCAGCAAAACAGAGTCAGTATCCATATTTTTAGTTTTTTTTCCTTAGATTTTTTTGTAGTCAATGATAAGATTGTTTATACTTATAGTTTTTTTAATTTTTTAACAGGCACCAAGAGAGGGGACAAATGATTCTCATAGGCATACTTCACTACTCAGTCAACCATCAGTCAGAACACAGCAGCATTCAAACACTATTCAGTCACAAAGAAGTGAGCCACCAAGGACAAGACATAAGCAAGGGTTAAGTAGTCAGCCACCAAGGGTCAGACAACAATAAAGAATAAGACAAACTCCTATCATGTCTACCCCTGATGGATCTTCACAAGGTACGAGGCCCATTCCTAGGGGTTTTGGTGTTATGGTTGATGAAAATACTGGTCAAACAGTATTCGATGTAAGTATGCTTGCATTTTCAACTTAAATTAACTGTCTTAGTGAATGAGGGCTGCTGATTGGTTGGTTTAATTTTTTTTCTTTTTTCATTTTGTGTATACAGCCTGGTATGTCTACTCAAAGGGTGATTGTCACTGGAATTCAACCTTCAATTGAGGACACAGATCCTACAACAAGATTTCCTATACCTAATGAGAGAGAGATTAACAAGATAAGGAATAGGAAATCAACAAGCAGCAACTCAAGGAATATCAACTTCATTGGTGATGGATCACAGGTCACTTATGCAACTGACTTATCATTTAGGCCATCAGGACTAGAATGGCAAGCAGCCCCAAGCATTACTACAAGACAATTGGAGATTGAGAGAGAGGACCTGATTGGAAGAAATCATTACAAAAACAAGAATGCATCATAATGAATGAAGTTTATTTAATTTTTGTTTTTTTGGACATGTTAATTATTTTGTTGATGGATGTTATGAAGTTGAAGTTGAAATTAGGGCAAATTGATGCACTAATTTGTAGAAGTTCCAATAGGAATTGGACCTTTATACATTATAATGTTTTTGTGGGTGATTATTATGATTATTATTATGTTCTTTTTTTTGTAAAAAATAGTGACTACAACAATATGTAGTGACCTTAATTTTATAGGCACACACCAATTAATTTTGATATGCTATTCGTTACAAGTTTCATAATCTTTTCAAGTGTCTTAAAGAAGCTTTATTTTTATTTATCCTTTTCTCAGCCAAAGCATTACAATTGTAAAACAAAAATAAGCCACACACTACACCATTGTATCAACATTGAATCAACATCAACTGTAACAAACAAATTTAATCAATAATATACTAAACCATTAAATCATAATATATTACATAATTAAGTCATAACAATTTGCAGTCATTACATTAGATAACTTTTTGCAGCAATTATCAAAAAAATTATCAAAACCTAACATGAAAAATATATTCCCATTCATTTTTGTTTCAATACAATATAAAGCAATATTATCCAAGATACAATGGCTATAACAAAAGCTTCTGTTCTTCTCCTTTTGGCCTTCATAATTCTTCATCCCTTTTTTTATGAGCTTTCTTTAGTTTCTTTAGTTCTGCCCACAAATCACCCACTTCATCATTAATGCTACCCTTTCCTTTATTCTCCATTTCTGTCATTTCATGCCTTAGCATCTCATTCTCCATCTTTAAATTATTTAACAACTCCTTTACTCTCATAGTCATTGGCTCATCGTACCATTCAAAAAAACCACATGAATGGTTCTTCAATGGATTAGGCTATCATTCAACATATAAACAAAAAAAATTATGCTCCCTAATAAGAAAAAAATTACACAATAGATTTCAAATTAAAACTTACATTCCAAAATCTGCACGCAAAGTATCTCCTTCCTGGGTTATCTTCGCTCCATGACGTCTTCCTAGGAGCTTTAAGTCTTCTTCCATATCTTCTACATTTGCAATATCTCCATGGCCCTTCATAATCATATTCAACAACAGTTTGTGCAAAATCTGTGTTTACACTTGCGGACGAAGAAGAAGAAGCCATTCACGACAAAGAAGAAGATGATGATGAAGAAGAAGAAGAATAACCCTTCTGATTTGAATTTCACCAACAATTTTAGGGTTTTTGATTTGGGGAAAATAGTTTTAAGGGAGAGGGACAAACATTTGTTTCTTAATGGTAATATTCTGATATGATTTTATGGAAGAAGAGAGAAGACTTTATGTCCAGGTAGGAGAGAGAAATAAAAAAAAATTAAGCCCCCTAAACGTCTGGTAAGTAAAAGTTAAGTCAGGCGTTAAAATGGGTTTAATTTATTGGATTTGAATAGTTGAAGTGTTCAATTGAGATTGCGAAAAGAATGAGTGCTAATGTGCTCTATTAGCTAAACCATAGGGGCATAATTGAACCTTATCCCTAGGTTCCTTTCTCAGTTACAAACGAGGTCTTTTCATCATTATAAAGGTGTATCTTGATTTAGTGGTATCCTTGCTTAGCATGAAGGAAGGAAAAGTACTTATACCCAGTTGTGGAATCCACTAACTTGTTGATCAAAGGTAAAGGAAAGGAATCCTTTGGGTAGGCTTTGTTCAAATCTATAAAATCCATAGACATTCTTTATGACATGTTCAATTTGTTTACCGATACCATGTTCACCAACCATTCTAGGTATTACACTTCCCTTATGAATTCAGCTTTCATCAACTTATCCACCTCATCTTCTATCACTGCCTACCTCTCTAGACTAAAGCACCTCTTTTCCTATTTGATAGGCCTATACACAGGATCTACATTAAGATGATGGGTGGTTATTTATGGATTTACACCTTTTGTCTTTGATGAAGACCATGTGAAGCTGGTCAGGTGATTTGTAAGGAACTAGCAAGCTTGCACCTTTTACTCATCTTGTAAGAAGGAGTTTAATAACAAAAACTTATATGGCTCCCTTGGTCAGATAGAAATTTTTCCAACTTCTCCACTAGCTCAATTCGCTACTCAACTGCTTCAATAACTGCTACTTCTTCTAGCCTCTTTGAATCAAAATCTTTTTTTGCCTCTTATTCTCTTGTTCACCTCGATCTTGTATTCCATATATACACATTTCCCCACCTCTAAACTGGGGGATAGTAATATGCAAGTGTCTAATGTTGTTTAAGATGACTAGACTATAGAGAAGAGGTCTCCCAAATAGGATGTTATAAGCCATGGGAATCCTAACTGCCACAAAGGTAGCCATTATGTCATGCAATATGGAGGAATTCCCATAGTAAATGGTAATCTAACAACCCCTACCGTTGGTACTTTAGAGCCATCTATAATACAAACCAAATTTCCTACATCTTTTAGATCGATGTCTTTCAACCCCATCTTTGCGTATGCTTCTATTCTCAAGAGGTTGACTGAACTCCTATCATTAATTGGAATCATTTTCACTAGGAAATTGGTTACTACTACTTGGATGACCAATGGGTCTGAGTGAGGGGCTTTAAGGCATTCTCACAGTCCTCTATTTGTTGATATTTTGTATCAATATAGAAAATAAATCTAGTGCTTTGTTCTTCCTAACCAAGGCTTTTTCTTTATTCTTAGTTATTCGTATCTCACTAGGTTCCCTGTTAAGCAATTGATCATTGTAGCAGATCCATTATTGGTAGGCTATTTCTCTTTGTCTCTTCTTAGTTTGGCATGGCCTCCATCATTCTTTTTCACAAATTGCCTTAGGTACCTTTAACTGATTAATCTTTCGATCTCTTTTATTAACTGCCTACAGTCATTCGTATTATAACCATGCACATTATGGAACAAGTAGAATTTTTCTCTATTTCGCTTATTTGGTAAGGTTATCATGGGCTTGGGGGGAAGCCCTAATATTTTGCTCTTTAAAAGTTCTAAAACTTCAGCCATATTCACGTTCAAAGTGTAAACTTAGTCAGTTGAATGTCTAAGAAGGATGACCTCTACCTTCTTGTCTCTCTTTGCCTTTGTCCTCCTTGTTTTCCTTTTCCTTCTCTTTTTACTCTCTCTTTCAATGATCCATGCCTTTGCTTCTTTGAGAACTAGCTAAGGGAGTAAGCATCATCTTGCCTTTTATATTTCTTAGCAAGGGCCATGCCTCTTCTATAGTTCATAGGGGTTACCTACACAAGGCTTTAAAGTAATCCGTGTATGCCTTTCCATTTTGCAATACTTCCACTACTTATGCTCGATCCAGCTGAGTGACCTTTAGCACTTCTATGTTGAAGTGAGCAACATAGTCCCTTCAGGACTCTCTTTCTCTTTGTGTTATAGCTTCCAAGCACTAGGTCTGCTCATCTATAAGAATGCTCACTGTGAAATACATAAAGGCCATTGCGAGTTGGCCAAAGGAACAATGCTCCCTTTTTCTAGGCCATCAAACCATCTTGTTGTAGGCCCTTGAAGTGAGCCTTGGAAGGCTTTGCATAGCACTTCATCACTAGTGGTTTGGAGCTTGATTGCATGCTAATAGTCCATCACATGTGCTTTTAGGTCTGCCTCACCATCATACTTTTTCAAAACAAGAGGTTTGAACTTTTTAGGCATTTGACACTCCCAAATGGATGGAATGAAGGGTGACTTCAAGGCTAAATTTAAAGTTTTATTGACAATTTTCTACCCTTTCCCTTTGTTAAGTTCTTCTAATAATTTCTAAAGGGCCTTCCCCCATTTAGGGGGCCTTTTTTGCTCATCACCTTTTGGCTATTTGACTGCTTATAATGAGAAGAAAAACCATATTGAGATTCATCTCCTTTTCTTCCTCTTTTCTTGGATAGCCTATACTCCTTCCTCTTATCATTCTTTCGACCACTATAATCATTGACGACCCCTTCATCATGGTGAGATCATCTTTGCTCCTTATCTCACACCTGATTTCTATTTGATGGCTATTCTCTCGCCCGTGATCTGCTTCCTTTGAGGAGGGGGTAATATCTCCTTCTTTATCTCTGAGTAACTCTCGCTTCCTAACTTGGACCACTTTAGATTTTAGCCTTCCCTTGGTTTTTCTTTCAGTCACTTGTAACCCATTTTCATTAGGGTTCTTCTATAGTGGGCTGAAATTCCAATCTCTAAGTGAGATCTCTTTGTGCTACTACTTCAATTATTACGATGGTATATGGGGGTTAAGGATTTGATTGTGAGTTTTGGAGTGCATCAGCTAATATCTATAAAGTTGTGGCAACATCAAGGCTTAATGTAATGGGATGATTGGTGTTGGAGGTGTTATAAAGGAGCTATTAAGAGGGAGCAAGTTGCTCAATCTCTACAAGGTTAAGGTAATATCAATGAGAGAGGTATTTGGGTGTTTCCCACATAAGTTTTATTGGTTTCAAATGTAGCTTTATTTCTGGTAAGGGTTCCAGGATCTTCATGGGGTGGGAGAGTATGGTTGTCATCTTTAGATTAAGTCATTGGTCACAGGGAAGTTTTCTTGCAAGTTTTTAAGATGCGTATTAAGGTCAAAAGGAGAGTTTGTTGTTCGCCTTAAAATAAACTGTCCAAAAGTGACCCGCAAGTATACGGGGCAATTGTAGTATATTAGAAGCACCCAAGGTCGAATCTCTCAAGGAATTGCAAATGGAAATATTTGTCTCAATTTAAAGCAAATTAAATGAAAAGAATTTGAATGATTTGATTTAAAAAAAAATAATTGCAAAGTAGGAAATTAAAAATAAATGTGCATTAAAATGCAATAGGTTCAAATGTAATGAATGAAGGATACCTAGAGTTTGTATTCAGTTTATCAATCCTATATATTCATGAATATACCCAATTGATTATTCTAAAACCTTAATTTCTAACAATTCAAAGAATAAAAATCAATTTATTAGCAATCGCATTCATAGAAATCGTTCTATCAAATCATATATCAAAAACTAAAGCATAATCTTAAAACTTATATTTCTAATTCATTTTAAGATCCTAATGAAATGAAATTGAACTTCAGCTCTCATTCCTTCATTCAAAACCTAAGTCAAACAATCAATCAATTCAATTAGGAATAATAAAAATAATCAAAAAGGATTATATTCAATTCTATATCATGAACACATCATACAAACCCTAGACAAGATTGAAATTAGTTCATGGGAAATATAATGATAATCTCCAAATTATTAAAATCAAAAGAATTTATTGAATTAAAATCTTCAATTCGATAATCAAAAGATGAAAATAACTAAGAAATTAATCTTATAAACCAATTTGATGTTCTAACCCAATCTCTTGGCATCTTCACAAAGAATTCCCAAAATCAATAAAAACAATCTCCTATAAATGTTGAAATTTGAAAACTAAAATTAAGAAATAGAAAATTGGAAGAGAAGATACTATCCCAAAAATTCCCCTAAAAATTCATATTAAAATCAAGATGATTCTCTTCCTCCAGACATCCCTATTTAAAACAACCAAATTTCTTCTTTTGTTTCTATTTTCCTAAAATAATTTAGGGTTGAAAATCCTTGAAAATCTCGGATAATCTTCAAAATCTGATTATAGGTGATGCAGCGAATGCTGAGATCGGCAGTTGGATGTTGGGCTTAGTGGCCTGCAAGAGGCTTTTTGCAGCAGGGCGCTGGAGGAAGGCAGCTGGTGCTGTTGCTACTAGTGGGCATTGCTGGGCTTGGTAAGTCGCTGTTGGGCATTGGAGAAGGCTGCTGGCATTGGGGGAAGGCAGCTGGCATTGGAGGAAGACAGTTGGCACAGCAAGAAGGTAGCTAGCGCTGGGGACATGCTGTTGGCATTAGGGAAGGCAGATGGGGGTTGCCGCATGCACTAGGGACTACTGTAATGGCATTCGTCCTGCTGAATTTTTCGTCTTCGCTTCAAACTTCTGATTCTTTTATTATTTAATGCAACTAAAAATAACTTAACAAATATAATAAAAACACCATAAAATCATAAAAATAAATTATAAATTAACAATTAAAGGAATAAAAAATAAGATAAAACTATGACAAAACATTTGTATGACAATCCTAGAGGGAATAAGAGAAGAACAATGGGAAAATTAGTTAATCATTTCCTATAAATGGTGCTAGTTTGATCGAATTAGGACCAAATTAAGTTTTCTATGCAAGATTTCCCTTGTTGGGCTTTGAGTGAAATAGGCTTGTAAGATAAATAAATGGGATTAGAGGAGCCAGGCCTGTTGCTTGGTGAGGAGCCTCTAATAACCAAGTTAGTTATGAGATGGATTCATCGCTAGAACTGGGCATATTTTCGTTATTGATGGATATGTTTAAGTAAGAAGAAAGGGAATGAGAAAGTGTAGAGTTTTAGCTACCCGAATTGGTGTTCCCTCCATCTATTTACACTTGCTATTCTAGCTTGCATATCGAGGGCAAATAGGTAGTGGTCTATATTGATGCGACAGTTAATAGTGTCTTTGGCTAGTACATGGATGGTGCGAGCCATGTATCCACCCATAAAATATATTGGGTCTACTTAAGATCAGAGAATCATGAGTGGATAGAGGGTGATTACAAAGGGGCAGCCATCTTAAACCATGTGCCATAATCCACTTGTGTTCTGACACTTAAGGTAAGTCCAATTAGCTGCAGTGCATAACATGTTGGAGAAGGTTTTTGCTCTTGTTCAGTGATGTCTTCGCTGTGAGGATGGGCTCACTTAGAGGGCCTTAGGCTTATTAGTGGAGGCATTTCACATGGTCCAGGCCTATTAATCCTCTAAATTTGATCAAGTACATTTTGTCCCTCATCACACACTGTTTGTGGCATATTTGCATGTTTTTATTTGTGATAAATTAGGCATTTTATGTGTAATTCATGTCATATAGGTTAGATTGTGTTATTTTATTCACCTTTTTATGTTTGAGGAAGGTTAGTCTTATTTTGCAAAAAAATTAGAGCGAAAATTGAAAGCTTGGCGAAGTGTCATAAGAAGCAGCAGAAGGAGTGTCACCATGGCAACCTTAGCAGCTCGCAGGAGCAGCAGCACATCTCCAGCACCTCACCAAAAAGTCCAAGGCCACACTGCTGTGAGGTGCCTACTGTCATTTCTTCCCCAGCATCCGGCTAAGAGTTGCAGTGCCCTGTAGTAGGATGCTTGCCTGTTCTAGTAAATGCCCTAGCATCTCGCCAGGAATAGCAGTATGATGCAGTAGCAAGTAGCCTATTGCTTGCTTGTCCCAACGTCTGTTGAAGCTTTCTAGCGCCATGTAATAGGAGGTTCCTTTATTGCCTGCTCATCCTAGCGCCTAGCTAACCAATTCCAGTGCCCGCTGCGTCTCTTATAAGTAAACATTGAAGATTTTCCAAGATTCTCAAGGATTTTTCATTCCTAAATTATTTTAGGAAAGTAAAAACTAAATAAGAAGTTTTGTTGTTACAAATAGGGTGGTTAGGAGGAAGAAAAGTATCTGGATTTTGATCTTGATTTTGGGAAATTTTTGGGAGGATAGTATTTGTCTTTTAGTTTTATGTTTTCTTTAGTTTTGAGATTTCAACACTTAGATTATAATTTTGTTCTTGGGGAATTCATTTATGAAGATTCAAGAGATTGACTCGGATAAAATGTATCAAGTAACTTGGTTTAATTCTTATTATTTTAATATAATTCTTTTTAGGGATTATTGAATTGATAGAATTGATTTAATGGATTCTTTTGGTTATAATAAAATGATGATGACTTTTTTATTTCCCATGAGCTAAATTCATGTTTGTCTAGGGTTTGTATGAGGTGTTCATAATATAGAATTAAATATAATCTCATTTGATTATTTTTATCCCTAATTGAATTGATTAATTATTATTGAATAGTTACTTAGCTACCAATTGTTCGACTTAGGTTTTAAACAAGGGAACAAGAGTTGAAGTTCAATTCTAGATCTCATTCCTTTAGGATCTTAAAATGAATTAGAAATATAAGTTTTAAGATTAGGTTTTTATTTTTGATATATAATTTGATAGAATGATTTCTATGAATGCGAAAGCTATTAGATTGAATTCTATTCTTTGAATTGTTAGAAATTAAAGCTTTAGGATAATCAATTGGATATATTCATGATCATGTATGATTGATAAACTAAATACAAACCCTAGGCATCATTCATTCATTATTTTAAAACTTATTGCATCTTAATCTACATTTTTTTTAATTTCCTATTTTGTAATTATTTCTTTTCAACACATTAAAACTATTTTCATTTGTTTTGCTTTTAACCAAAATAAATATTTCTATTTGCAATTCCTTGAGAGATATGACCTTAGGTACTTTCAATATACTTTAATTGCCCTGTATACTTGCAGGTTGCTTTTTGACAAGTTATTTTAAGGCGAACAAGTTTTTAGCGCTGTTGCCTGGGAATTGCAAGGCAAATTTGTTTGTTTCATTGTGAATATATTTGTTTTTAGTTTTTATTTACATTTGTTTTTTCGAGACTTTTATGCAAGGGAGAAGATCTTTGGAAGAAGAGCTTGCCCCTTTATTGATAACGTTCATAGATTAAGTGGAGAAAGAACAAGACTGGAGCTAAATGGGGACCAGGTTGATCTGATAGATCCTGAGAATCTAAGGACAGAAGACTAAGAGGAACAACCATATATTATCGCACAAGAAAGAAGGCCTATGAAGGATTATGCTAGGCTAATCATTAGCACCGCAACATCATGCATTAGACTTAATGCGGCTGCCAGAAATTATGAATTAAAGAACATCCATTACAACATGCTTCAATCCTTTTATGGAGTGCCAAATGAAGACCCTTTCAATTTCATTAGGGAATTCTACTACACCATACAGACCTTTCCTTTATAAGGTCTAACTGAAGGTTAGTTGCAAATAAGATGCTTTCCTTACACTTTGAAGGATAAAGCTAAGTCTTAGTTGATGACACTTGCTCTTGATTCAGTGACCAATTGGGAGGAGGTGTATAATAAATTCATGGGGAAGTTTTACTCACACCAAAAGACAACTAATTTGAGATCAAAGATTGCAACCTTCACACAAATGGAAGGAGAACCTTTTCATGAGGCATGGGAAAGGTTCAAGATGTTGCAAATTTAGCGCCCCTATCATCACTATCCACTGCAATTGCTAATCAGTTCTTTTATGATGGGCTCACATTCTAAAGCCAAAGCATAGTGGACAATGTAGCTAGAAGGGCAATGGGTGAGATCACTGCTGAAGAAACTTATGACCTTTTTGAGATGTTTGGGGCTAATTCTTAGCAGAAAAGTGTAAGGGGAAGAAGAGTGGGAGTTCAAGAAGAAGCTCCTGGTAAGGATGTGGCCATGCAAATAGTCGAGCTCACTCGTCAAATCAAACTTTTATCTATGAAGGGAAACACACTAGCATAGCAACAAGAGGTATGTGGAGTTTGTGGCATTTTTAGTCATGGTGCTAATATTTGCCCTTCTAGTTTTGATGTCTATACAGATGAACCAGAGCAAGCACAAGCTCTGAATGGTTTCTAACCTAGGTCAAGGAATGACCCTTACTCTAATACTTACAACCAAAGTTGGAGAAACCATCCAAATTTTTCCTAAAGAAACAACAACCAATAGCAGCCTTAGTTTCAAATGATGCAAAGAGGGCAACCATTCCAAGGAGAATCATCAAACCCACAATAACAAATGAAGCTATCTTTGGAGGATAGCTTGAATGATTTCATTCAAGCTAGTACTAAAAATCAGGAGGCTAACGATAAGAGGTTTGATTCATTGGAAGCTTCAGTCAGAAAGGTAGAGACTCAAGTTGGGCAAATAGCAAGTCATGTGCAATCACACCAACAAGGGAAACTCCCTAATCAACTAGAGCAAGCTAAGGCCATCACGGTCCTTAGAAGTGGTAAGATCATTAATAATGCTATTGGTACTAATCTTGATAATGCAGGTGATGATCAGGATAAGCTAAAGAAGGAAAAGAGTAGCAATGAGCCTGTTAAAATTCCAGAGGAACAAAGGAAAGTGAAGGAGACCTCATCTCCTTCAAAGTTGCACAAGGCGGACGATCCATATAGACCGTCTATTCCATTTCTGAGTTGTCTCAAGAATGGTAAGCAGGATACACAATTTGAAGAATTGTTCAAAATGCTATCCAAGGTAAGTGTTAATTTGCCTTTGCTTGATGTAATAAAAAATGTGCCTTCTTATGCAAAATTTTTCAAAGAGTTGAATTCTAAGAAAAAGAGGTTGGAAATGGAAGAAAAAGTTATTGTGTCTGAAGTAACTAATGTTGTACTCCAGTATAAATTACCTCATAAAGCTAAAGATCCTGGTAGTTTTGTGATTGATATTAGTATGGGCAATGGTGAGTGGGCTAAAGGTATGTTAGATTTAGGTGCAAGAATTAATTTGATGCCCTATGCCTTGTTTGTGCAATTAAATTTAGGAGAATTGAGACCCACTAAAATGTGTTTGCAACTAGCTAATAGATCTTTATGATTTCCTAGGGGAATTATAGAAGATGTGCTAGTGCAAGTTGGAGGGTTGATTGTACCTGTTGACTTTGTGGTATTGGACATGGGTGATGAGTTGTCAAATAGGTCAGAATTTCATATTTTGTTAGGAAGACTTTTTATGACAACAACAAATACTTTAATTGATGTTAAGAATGGAAAGTTAACCATGACTGTGTTTGGGTCAAACTGTTGAGTTTTCTATTTTTAACAATCTTACTATTATGACCACATCATTATATGAAGAGTGCTCCTTTGTTGATACAAGTTTTCCTGCAGGATACTTTTGAGGATAAGTTGGAAATCGCCCTTACACTTGAACAAGATGTTGACATCTATTTTCCAGAAGTAGTAAGTGCCATTAAATGCCTAGATGAGGTAGAAGTAGAGGAGTTAAGAGAGGAGAATATTGTTGAGCTTCCATTGATCCAAAATAGGAAGAAAGAAGCCTCACCATCCTTAGAACTTAAGGAGCTACCTTAGCACTTAAAGTATGTATTGTTAAGTAAGGGAGAGAATTCACCTGTAATTATTTCAGCCTTGTTAAGTGAAAAGGAAGAGGAAAGATTAGTGTGTGAGTTGAAAAGATTGAAGAAGGCAATAGGTTAGGGGTTGAGTGACATTAAGGGAATTAGTCCCTCTATGTGCATGCATAAAATCATTTTAAAAGAGGGTGCTAAACCTAAGAGGGAGATGCAGAGAAGGTTAAACCCCAACATAAGTGAGGTAGTAAAGAAGGAAGTGCTAAAATTACTTAATGAGGGAGTGATCTATCCTGTTGCGGATAGTGATTGGGTTAGTCCGATTCATGTGGTGCCTAAGAAAACTGAAATCATAGTGGTAAAAAATGCAAACAATGAGTTAGTCCCAACTAGAACTGTCACTGGGTGGCGAATGTGCATTGATTATAGGAAATTAAACAATGCCACCAAAAAGGATCATTTTCCCTTAGCCTTTATAGTTCAAATGTTGGATAAGCTTGCTAGACACTCTTATTACTATTTTCTTGATGGACTTTCAGGTCATTATCGAGTGGCAATAGCACTAGAGGATTAGGCCAAAACTACTTTTATATGTCTTTTTGGGACTTTTGCTCTCCGAGGGATGCCTTTTGTGCTATGCAATGCTCCAGCAACTTTTCAGCGATGCATGATATCTATATTTTCTAACATGATAAATGACTTCATTGAGGTATTTATGGATGACTTTTCTGTTTTTGGTAATTCATTTGACGATTGTCTTAACAAATTAATTCTTGTGCTTAAAAGATGTATTGAGTGCAATCTTACTTTCAGTTGGGAGAAAAGTCATTTTATGGTGACTCATGGCATTGTTTTGGGACACATTGTGTCGAGTAAGGGTATAGAGGTTGATAAGGCTAAAGTAGACTTAATTGCAAACTTACCCCCTCCTACATCTGCTAAGAGGATAAGAAGTTTTTTAGGGCATGCTGGTTTTTATCAAAGGTTTATTAAGGACTTTTTTAAGATAAGTCAACCTCTTTATAGGTTACTAGGCAAAGATGTTCCTTTTGATTTTGATGATAATTGCATGTACGCCTTTAATACCTTGAAAGAGAAGCTCACTGCTGCACCTATCATTGTTGCTCCTGATTGGTCTTTACCTTTTGAAATCCTGTGTGATGCATCTGATTTTGCGTTAGGGGCTGTTTTGGGATAAAGGGTTGACAAGTTTTTAAGAGTCATATATTATGCTAGTTTCACCCTTAATGATGCATAAGTAAATTACACCACAATTGAAAAACAAATGTTAGTTGTTGTTTTTGCATTAGATAAGTTTAGGGCATATTTGATTGGGTCTAAAGTGATAGTGCATTATGATCATGTTGCTTTAAAATATCTTTTGTCTAAACAACATGTTAAAATGCATTTAATTAGGTGGGTATTACTTTTACAAAAGTTTGATTGTGAAATTCGGGATAAAAAGGGGAGTGAAAACATTATGGCAGATCACTTATCTAGGTTACCCTTTTTAAATGAAAATGAACTCACATCGAGTAATGTTCACAAAGATTTGGAGTCATTTCTTGATGAACAGTTGTTTGTAGTGTCAAAGGTCCCATGGTTTGCTGACATAGCTAATTATCTTGCTTGTGCTGTTTTGCGAACTGATTTGACTTATCAAGAAAAGATGAGGTTTTTACATGTTTGCAAATATTATTTTTGGAATGAGCCTTACTTGTTTAGAATTTGCAAAGATGAGATTATCCGCAGGTGTGTTCCTAATGATGAGCAGCTGAGTATTCTTAGATTTTGCCATGATCTCAGCTGTGGTGGTCACTTTGGAGGAAAAAAGATAGCTGAGAAAGTCCTTCAAAGTGGTTTGTTTTTGCCTACTCTTTTTAAAGATGCTCATGATTATTGTAGACAATGTGATAGATGCCAAAGAGTAGGTAATATTGGTAAGAAGAATGAGATACCCTTAACTAATTATATTATTGTTGAAATTTTTTACGTATGAGGCATTGATTTCATGGGACCCTTCCCTATTTCCTTTGGTTTTCAATACATTTTAGTAGTTGTGGATTATGTTTCTAAATAGGTGGAAGCAATTCCTACCCGAACTAACGATGCTAATGTTGTTGTCAAATTTGTTGGAGAATTTATTCTTAGC
The DNA here is from genome assembly GCA_947687605.1 of Reutealis trisperma. Classification (NCBI taxonomy): domain Eukaryota; kingdom Viridiplantae; phylum Streptophyta; class Magnoliopsida; order Malpighiales; family Euphorbiaceae; genus Reutealis; species Reutealis trisperma. Next base: position 19,895 of record CANTUT010001493.1, read on the forward strand.
AGATATGGCATGCCCAGGGTAATTGTTAGTGATGGGGGAAGCCATTTTTTCAACAAGCTTTTTGAGAAGCTAATGACTAAGTCAGGAGTTAAGCATAAAGTGGCAACCCGTTATCATCCATAGACTTCAGGGTAGGTAGGGACATCCAACAAGCAAATCAAGGGAATTCTAGAGAAGACAGTGACTTCGTCTCGAAAAGATTAGGGCAGCTCGCCTTATTGATGCATTGTGGGCATACATGACAACATACAAGACTCCTTTGGGGATGAGTCCATTTTAGCTTATATTTGGCAAGGCTTGCCATTTACCAGTTGAGTTGGAACACAAGGCATATTGGGCTCTCAAGGCTTTGAATTTCGACTTAGAGAAAGCAAAGGAAAAAATAATGCTGCAAATGTTAGAATTGGATGAGCTTCGAAATGAAGCATATGAGAACTCTCAAATTTATAAGGAAAAGACTAAGGCTTTGCATGACAAGAACCTTGTTTGAAAGATCCTTGAACCAGGTATGAAAGTTTTTCTTTTCAACTTGTGGTTGCGCCTATTTCCAGGTAAACTCAAATCCTGCTAGGGTGGTCCTTTTCTTGTTAATATAGTATTTCCCTCTGGAGCTGTTGAATTGCTTAACTCTCGCACAAATAAAACTTTTCGAGTCAATGGTTAAAGAGTCAAGCCATATTATAAAGGTGTGTAAGAGGTTAAAGAAATTCAGAGCATTTTGCTTGAAGACCCTTAAATCACCCTTAAACATCTAGCTAAGATGACATTAAAGAAGTGCTCCTTAGGAGGCAACCTAAGATAATTACTTTTATTTTGTTGATCCTAGTATAATAATAATAATAATAATAATAATAATAATAATAATAATAATAATAATAATAATAAGGTTTTGTTTTATTCTTGTTAACATTTATCTTTTTCACTTATTTTTAAGTCATTTTTAGTTCGGGTTTATGCGTTGGTTTGGTTGTGCTTTTTGTGGCAAATAAGTACTAAAAGATGTGCAGAGGATTTCAGCATCTAGTAGTGCCACGCAGGAGTCCACAGGCCACCAGGATGCTACCAGTAGTGCCTAGCAAGCCTACCTTGGCGCACACAGCAAAGACATGCCATCAAACACGCTGCTAGCAGCGCCTTGCCAGACCAGGCCATCAGGCTGCTTCTAGCAGCGCCACACTAGAATCTTTTAATGTGCACAGCAGGAGCTTCTAGCAAAAAGCTCTCCAAAATGCTTCTAGCAGCGCCTCGTAACAATCCCTTGGCGTGCACGACAAGAGCTTCCAGTAGACACGTTACCAGCAGCACCACACTGGGACACCTTGGTGCCAGTAGCAGAGGCCACTGCATCTAGTAGTAAAGGCATTTTATGAAGGGTATTCTGGGGATTTCAGACATCATCACTTCCATTTTAAGTTATAGCTCATTCCAACTTATTCATTCTCTCCCCACAACCCGTCCCACAACCTCCACCCCGTTCCAATTCCTTTTTTTCCTCTTTAAATTTCTTTAACACGGTGCTTCCATCTCCTCCCCAACTCTAAATTTCTCACTTCAATTCTCTTAATTCCACCAATCATGTCTAAGAGAGTTAAGAGTATGGGGAAGATAGGTTCCAAAACTAAAGGCAAAGAAAGGAAAGGAGTGAAGGATTTGAGAGAGGATTGTGGAGCCCCATTTCGCATTCTCACTAAAGTGGACGTAGAAAGATGGTGAAGATTATTTGGAAAGTAAGTTTAATGCCAATAAATTTTGAGAGCAAGTGACTAGGTTAAGAGTTTTGATACCAATAAAGCTCCTAATGGGTTTATTAAAGATCATGCTACCCTCATTTTGCACAAGTTTATGTGCCATACTTTATTTGGAAAATCAGAGAGTAGTAAGGTCTTGCATAAGGAATTGTGCATTTTATGGTGCTTGGCTAATGGGAAAAAGATTGACACTGCCTCTTTATTGCATCACACAATTATGGATATGATCACGCACAAGAGGTATAATTTAAATATGGGTCACATTGTTTCCGCAATAGTACTTTCATATGATCTTCTTGATTCCAACTCTAAAGACCTGCAATCGTTACCAACATGGAATTTCACAATGGAGTCTTGGATTCAATCCAAGGTGGTTACTGTATAACGATGTTTGAGGACACCAGAAACTCAAAAGTGTTGGCGGGATCACCGACTCAAGAACCCACCACCATATTTGCTTTATAGAGGATCTTTTTCGAGTCATCCTGAAAATGAACGCTCTTCTAAGATAGATCCTCCTGCTATAGAGTCAACAAGTGAGGTGGCTGGGTGGCAAATGGTCTTGCACAAACTTGACTTAATGGAAGAGCAAAATCGGGCTTGGATTGCTAAGATACACCAAAGGTTTAATAAGGTGGAGCAAGAACAAAAATCTCATCAGCACAAGTTTGCTCAGTTTTGCCAGCAGTCTTGCATTGTATTGGACTCGCCCCCTCCTTCGCCATCTGCGGCGGATGAATAAGGTAACCTTTCTCTCTCGATTGTCATTTGTACTTTTTAGTTTTTAGTTTTTAATCTTCCAATATGAATATCCGCATACATTTTCACATTAAGGGCAATCTGGAGTTTAAGTGTGGGGAGTAATTTCATGTTCTATTTTGCGTAAAATTATGCATACTGTAAGTAAATCCCTTTGTTTTGTCCTTTTTTGTTGAAGTTTACTTGATTGTTTACTTAGTCTGACATAAGGTGTTAATTTTAGAATTAAAATTTAAGTGTGGCCAATGATATAATAAGATTGTGTTTGAATTAGATTATATTCAATTGCTTTGGTTACTAAATTCTTTTTGCCTTTAATCATTGCTTTGAAACTGAGTTGATATTTGCTTAAATTACTGGAGAGGTTTTTCCATGTTGCAATTAGAGAGGGCTTATGCAATATGTTATCATTGAGTAATTTCGCCCACTTTAGAACATGCTAGCCAATTAGTCAAAGCGAAATTTTAAGTCTACTTAGGGAAGGAAGAAATGATTAAGGCATTTCTTTGTTTTAACCAAATCCTTATATCCACCTGTTTTAAATTTTTACGCCTAGTTCACCCTTTAAACCAAATAAATGCATTAACATGCATATTTTAAACTTGAGTTCTTTGTTTAATTAAACAACATTGTCGCTACCCTTGTGTTTTCTTTGGATAATGATGCAAAGTTGGTAAAGATAGTAACCTCTTCAAAATTTATTTACAATTGAGTGGAGTGACAGAAAATTAATAGAACTCATGCACAAACATGTGTGTGGAAAAAACAAAAGGAGAGAAAATTAAATAAAATAAGTATTTACTTTTAGACAATCTGAAGTTTAAAATGCTTATTGCTCCATTATTAAGGAAGAATGGCTATTATTGAGGTTAATTTGTGTTTTGTTTGGCATCATTTTTAAAGAAAATTTTTTGTTCATGTTAACTTGTTTCTTGATTAGCCCATTGCCCTTTAAACCCCATTACAGCCTTAATAAAGACCTTTTGATCTTTTTAACCTTTGTGGACTCCATTAGTAGAGATGAAATTGGTTAGTGTGCCTATGAGGTGGATGAACATGCCTGGATATGAATCCTTTGAATAGAAATTCTCTTTGATAATAGTGAGTGTATATGCCAATCATAAAGTACAACAAGTTTTCTTCTTGGTAATCTTTGCAAAGATTTGATTGTTACTTGATAGATTTGTGGTGATTTTGGGTAAATTGTGTTGAGTATTTTGCAATTGTTGCTGTACTCTTATTTAAACATTTATCTTTTGAGGCACACTATGTTTTCTTAAGTATATAAGGTTCTTGTTGCTAACTAAGTAAAATAGTTGAGTATGGTTTTGCTTAAGGACAAGCAAAAAGGTAAGTGTGGGGAAAGTTGTTTGTGGCATATTTGTATGTTTTTATTTGTGATAAATTAGGCATTTTATGTGTAATTCATGTCATATAGGTTAGATTGTGTTATTTTATTCACCTTTTTAGGTTTGAGGAAGGTTAGTCTTGTTTTGAGAAAATTGGAGCGAAAACTGAAAGTTTGGCAAAGTTTCACAAGACGCAGCAGGAGGAGTGTCACCGCAGTAGCCTCAGCACCTTACAGGAGTAGCAGCACGTCTCCAACACCTCGCCAAAAAGTCCAATGCCATGCTGCTGTGAGGTGCCTACTGTCGTTTCTTCCCCAACATCTCACCAATAGTTGCAGCACCTCACAGTAGGATGCTTGCCTATTCCAGCAAATACCCTAGTGTCTCGCCAGGAATAGCAGCGTGATGCAGCAGCAAGCAGCCTACTGCTTGTTTGTCCCAGCGTTCACTGAAGCTTTCCAATGCCACGCAATAGGAGGTTCCTTTATTGCCTGCTTGTCCCAATGCTTAGCTGACCAATTCCAACACCCGCTGCGTCTCTTATGAGCAAACATTGAAGATTTTCCAAGATTCTCAAGGATTTTTCATTCCTGAATTATTTTAGGAAAGTAAAAACTAAATAAGAAGTTTTGTTGTTATAAATAGGGTGGTTGGGAGGAAGAAAAGTATTGGATTTTGATCTTGGTTTTGGGGAATTTTGGGAGGATAGTATTTTTCTTTTTCAATTTTCTGTTTTCTTTAGTTTTGAGATTTTAACACTTAGATTATAATTTTGTTCTTAGGGAATTCATTTGTGAAGATTCAAAAGATTGACTCGGATAAAACGGATCAAATAACTCAGTTTAATGCTTATTATTTTAATATAATTCTTTTTGGGGATTATTGAATTGATATAATTGATTTAATGGATTCTTTTGGTTATAATAAAAAGATGATGAATTCTTTATTTCCCCTGAGCTAAATTCATCTTTGTCTAGGGTTTGTATGAGGTGTTCATGATATGAAATTGAATATAATCTCATTTGATTATTTTTATCTCTAATTGAATTGATTAATTGTTATTGAACAATTGCTTTGCTACCAATTGTTCGACTTAGGTTTTGAACGAGGGAATGAGAGTTGAAATTCAATTTTGGATCTCATTCCTTTAGGATCTTAAAATGAATTAGAAATATAAGTTTTAAGATTAGATTTTAATTTTTGATATATAATTTGATAGAATTATTTCTACGAATGCAAAATCTATTATATTGAATTCTATTCTTTGAATTGTTAGAAATTAAAGCTTTAGGATAATCAATTGGATATATTTATGATCATGTATGATTGATAAACTAAACACAAATTCTAGGCATCATTTATTCATTGTTTTAAAACTTATTGCATCTTAATCTACATTTTCTTTTAATTTCGTGTTTTGCAATTATTTCTTTTCAAAACATCAAAACTATTTTCATTTAATTTGCTTTTAACCGAAACAAATATTTCCATTTGCAATTCCTTGAGAGATAAGACCTTGGGTACTTTTAATATGCTTTAATTGCCCTGTATACTTGCAGGTCGCTTTTTGACAGGATATTTTGAGGCGAACACACACCTATTAGCATAACTTAAAAATTTAAATTTCTTTTTAGAAATTTAAAGGGATGGGAAAGAAATAATTTTTATTCCAAAAGATAGGAATAGAAAGTACAAAAAAGGTTAAACAATATTTATCCCAAAATATAGGACAGAAAGTACAAGAAAGGTTAAGTAATATTTCGTGTTTGGAAGTTTTCTGAGAATAGCAAAGAATTTTATATATTTCACATTTGGTTGGTTCAGAGAAAAAGAAAAAAACATAACTTAAAATGTAATTTACTATTACATCCTTTTATTTTATATCTCCAAATGTTAAGGTAGTTACAGGTGAAAATATAAGATATGGTATCATCTTTGTCTAGGGTTTGTATGAGGTGTTCATGATATGAAATTGAATATAATCTGATTTGATTATTTTTATCTCTAATTGAATTGATTAATTGTTATTGAACAATTGCTTTGCTACCAATTGTTCGACTTAGGTTTTGAACGAGGGAATGAGAGTTGAAGTTCAATTTTGGATCTCATTCCTTTAGGATCTTAAAATGAATTAGAAATATAAGTTTTAAGATTAGATTTTAATTTTTGATATATAATTTGATAGAATTATTTCTACGAATGCAAAATCTATTATATTGAATTCTATTCTTTGAATTGTTAGAAATTAAAGCTTTAGGATAATCAATTGGATATATTTATGATCATGTATGATTGATAAACTAAACACAAATTCTAGGCATCATTTATTCATTGTTTTAAAACTTATTGCATCTTAATCTACATTTTCTTTTAATTTCGTGTTTTGCAATTATTTCTTTTCAAAACATTCAAACTATTTTCATTTAATTTGCTTTTAACCGAAACAAATATTTCCATTTGCAATACCTTGAGAGATAAGACCTTGGGTGCTTTCAATATACTTCAATTGCCTTGTATACTTGCAGGTCGCTTTTTGACAGGTTATTTTGAGGCGAACACACACCTATTAGCATAACTTAAAAATTTAAATTTCTTTTTAGAAATTTAAAGGGATGGAAAAGAAATAATTTTTATTCCAAAAGATAGGAATAGAAAGTACAAAAAAGGTTAAACAATATTTATCCCAAAATATAGGACAGAAAGTACAAGAAAGGTTAAGTAATATTTCGTGTTTGGAAGTTTTCTGAGAATAGCAAAGAATTTTATATATTTCACATTTGGTTGGTTCAGAGAAAAAGAAAAAAACATAACTTAAAATGTAATTTACTATTACATCCTTTTATTTTATATCTCCAAATGTTAAGGTAGTTACAAGTGAAAATATAAGATATGGTAAGCAATTGGTTCTCCACTCCAATGTTTTTAAGTTCATTAAAAATTTCTTCCTCTAAATAAACCTGTCTCTTTTCATAAATTGCATTACCTTCTCTTATTGTACAGGTAATAGATTCAAGTGCCCCTGTAAGCTTCTTGACCATTATCAATCTTTTTCCTTCTTTCTTAGAATGTAATATAGTTTGGGAGGAAGTTCGAGATGGTACTTCTGGAGACTTCATTTGATTACCATCATCATCTAAAGAAACAATGTTCTCTAAAATTACTTCATCATGACATACTAGATTATAGAATTCAATTGGTTTTCAGTGAAACAATGTTCTCTAAAATTACTTCATCATGACAAACTGGATTATAGAATTCAATTGGTTTTCAGTTGTGCAGACAGGCCATCGTTGTCTTTTCTCTTTTGACGTTTCAAAACCTTCATCCATACCCCTATCTTTAGCCAAAAAAAAAAAAAAAAAAAAAAAAAAAAAAAAACCAATAGCTTGTCATAATTATAAATAGGAGTTATCATCCTTCTGAAAAATTCCTTTTGATGGTTTTCAACGATTTCTTTACTTATCTGTTGTGAACCCAATGTTGTGTTTTTAAAACTTTTTTACTGTAGCGTATACTATAAGCTATTGGTGTAAAATTTCCTTTAGTCCTATTTCCAATATTTTGTTCATGCAATATTTCCAATATTGCATCTATGTATACATCATGATCATCTATATGTTGTGTCCATGATTCTATTTTCTTCTTACTTTGATCATTGTTCAGCTCATTATCAAAATTCATTAGCTTTGTAGCAATGAATAATATCTACATTAAAAAAATGACACAAATGTAAATAGAAAAGTATATTTCATTGACAACTAATAATTTAGTAACATAAACACTAATCAACTGATGCATAACATTTAACAACTAAAACAAAAACAAAAATAACAATCAAATTAAATATCACAGTCAATATGGCATATAGTCATTCCACATGGTAGCAATAATTTGATCTCTAATATATTGTTCCTGAGTGGAGTCGTCATCATTATCTCTTTGAGAATTAGACCTTTCTTCGTTTTGAGACTGATTTAAGAGTTCTTAATCTACTTTAGCAATAATATCTTCATCAGGTATATGCTTATAAGAAAATTACGTAGCATGTAACAAGCTGATATTGTATTTGATTGTGTCAACTGAATAAATGGGTTATGTTGTACTTGAAATAATGGGAATTTTTTTTTTAATACACCAAATGCTCTCTCAATTGCATTTCTTAAAGAGGCATGCCAAAGATTAAATAGGTCTTGAGCATTTTCTAGTTTGTGAATAGAATATTCTTTCAAATGATAATGTAGACTACTATATGGTGTAATAATCTCACTCTTTAACATAAATCCACATCAACAAGACTATATGCACCTAATAAAAATAATATATATTACCATATATCATTTTATTATATTATAATTTAATAAAGTAAGAACTTTGTCTTAAAAGTTTATCTGTAAAGATTCTTAGTTTATCTTCTTTAGTTAGTGCATTTTTTATTATTCTAGAATCTGAAGCTATTCCTTCCCATCCAAGCAAGATATGTAAATTTCAGGTCAAATTAACATGCTGCTAATACCTTTTGGGTAGGATAATATTTTCTACCATGATATCTTGAAGCATCGCATAGGGGCAGAACTAGAGAAATATAGCAAGAGGGCAATAACAAATATGGCAGCTCATTATTTTAATATTGAGTGTATTAAGAATCCAAATTCAACCTTAAAAACCCGAGTGTTAAGGTTGAAGAGCTTAACCTATTATAAGACCTTTTATATTATTATTTATTTTCAACGTGGGATAATTTCTCTAACACCACCTCTTGATACATGTTAGACCCGACTAGCATATGGCACAATTGAATATTGAATATGTGTTAGTAAGCACAGATGGAGTATTAATAGAAGGCTAATAAATTTAGAACTTGGTAATGGGTGATCCACATGGTGGACATAAGAGGATATAAGTGTTGAATAGGGGGTTTAGTTGAGAATTTGATACTATGTTAAGAACCCAAATATAATCTTAAAACCCAAGTGGTAAGTTAAAGGCTTAACATGTTATAAGATTCTTTATATCATTATTTATGTTTAATGTTGGATAATTTCTCTAACAAGGTAATGGTGATGATGGTGGTAGCAGTAGGAGGTTGGGGCTAATTCTGAAGGGGCTAAAACACACACACACACACACACACATAGAGATATGTGTGTGTGTGTGTATAGAAGATATTTTTTAGAAGGGTAATGACCCTAAGTGTATGAGTAGTTCTGCCACTGCATCTATAGGGTATACTTTTACATAAACATGGGTACTATCAATTGCACCAACACAATCATAATGGTAAAATGATAATTTGATGTCTCAACTTGACATAATTGGGCAATTCGGTATTTGAACTTTCAACAGTGTCAATATGATGTGTCAACATGTTAAAAACTCAATTGAGTGTTATTTGCTTGTTACTAACAAGTAACCTTTCACATTTTGTTGACATGGGATGAGAGAGAAATAATTGGAACATTATTACTTTCTGATAGGTTTAGTGGAAATGACATGGCCATTGACATGGATAAATAAGGACACACCGAAAAACCAAACAAAGCCTCACCATTAACATCATCTTCTTCTTCTTCATCCTGTCCATAACTTTTTATCTCTCTTTTGTCCTTCTCCTTCATTCTCAATTCACACCTATCCCTTTTCCTTTTTTTTTTTTTTTTAACCCCAATCCTTATCTTACTCATCGCCAATGCTTAAATCTCTCCATTAAAACCTCCTCATCTTCTTTTAGTAATAATAAAATCATATATCCACCATCGCCACACCCATTGTCTTCGACAATAGAGAAGAAATGTAACGACTTGATTTTTAGTGTTGCCAATAATATATAACAAGTAATTTTTAAGGGCTCAGAAAGTTACAGGGTGTTAGATGGATTACTTATGAATAAAAGGAATTTAGGTTTTTTTTTTTTTTTTTTTTTGGCCTTGGAAGGTTTCATTTATTGAGGTACTTAGGATGATTTTGCTAGTTTTTCTCTCAATTTTGTAGTTGAGAAAATTTGGGGAAAGAAAAAGGTATATTTTATGGCAAATTCATACATGGAGGGAGCTTTCACTTAATTATTCAAGCCTTCAACCTATTGGATGTCAATGCTAAACATAAAGTTTGGCTGAAAACCACATCAAAGATCTTATTTATGTATGGAAATCACATTTGAAAGGGGGATTGGGAGGATTAATTATAGTATTTCGAAAAATGATAAGGTTGTGTTCTTTATATCTAATATGACACAAAGGTTTGGTACTACTGCGAGATCAAACCAGGATTGCAAGGAGTTGGATCCTAATGGAATTGTTGTGCATCATCAAGTGGATGTTGGTGAATATTTAAGGATAAATGATGAGCTTTGAGATCATTATGGGGTCTTTCTTGGCTTTTAGAAGGATCTTCGAATATGGGTTAATGTTGCTTGTAGAGACATGCTAGCTAAGTGTCTTTATCCAAATTTTGAGTAATATAAGGTTGTTGTGATTTCTAGAATTTTGATGAACTTTTTTTTTCCCTTGTTCTTCAATTACTTTATTGATGTTAATTTCATCTTTGCTTAATTGATATGTATATAAACGGATCAAAATATCAATTAAGTTTTTCTTAAGTAATTGAAAAGATGATTTGATATCTTTGCTTTTACTTTCATAATTGGACTATGTGTGATCATATGCCTCCCTCCAAATTATTTGAAACTTTAGTTTTGACCATCATCTTCTTTCTATTTTTCTCTACATTTGGTAGCTAAGAAAATTTGCAGAGAGGAAAAGGTGTATTTCGATGAAAGAAAGAGGAAGGGATAAATTAATCATTTCCCCTCATTTTGATTTCCACATGTGCTTTAATCCATGTCAAATAAAAAAAAATTGAAAGTTAATCCACATCAGATAATAAAAGAAAAACTTAATCTACTTTAGAAAAAATAAGATGGTAACTGGAAATAACACTCTCTATAATTTTTTTATAGGTTCACATACTAAATTGAAATTTTTGGAAAGTTTAGACACTCAGTTGAAATTTTTGAAAGTTTAGACACTAAAATGTCCAATTATTCCAAATTTAGACACCAAATTTATCATTCTACCCATAAGTGTCATAGCATTAATTTTATTTTTTTTTTTTGCTAAATTTAATATCTTAATAAAATGGAAAAGAAATTACCTTAAAACATGGATAAAATTCATTATTATACTTGTATTTTAGGCTCACACACAACCTAACAAGAGTTTTTCTTATACTAGGCTAAACTCTCAAACCCAATATAGGTGTTTATGCTAATGCTCAAACCCTTAAGAGTATTCAAAGCTCTACAACTACCTAAAATACAAAGAATTGAATGCAAAAGGTTGAGAAATCAAATTGCAATAGTTTAGCCTTAAATGCAAAAGAATTTATAGTTTCTTTCCTCCATATGGCTATTATATACAAGTCATAGGCCAAATCTCCTCCAATAGCTATAAAATATGCATTAAATGCACTGTCAGAGTTCAGTTGTAGTTGAGAAATCAATATTGCAGTTGAGAATGCCATTTTGCGGTTATGATTGTCAAATGAGTCCGATGGCAAGATGACATATGTCAGCTTCTTATACATTCTTCAACTATCCATTGCAATTGCTCCATTCTCTATGAATGTTGTAGTCGTGATTTGAGGATTGTGGTCGTGATCAAGGTTTCACATCGACTTTCGCAATCACGATATTAGGCATGACATCCTCTATACCTTACGGACTTTAAGCTTCAATTTATTGGAATTGTTTGTGTTCAGGCTTATGGTTGTCGCGATTGTGACTTAATGTTCGCAGGCACGACTTCCTGATCTTAGATGTGATTTATAGGTCATTCTGCATACTTAGAATTTTATCTAACTTTTTTATTCTTAAACCTTTCTAGTTTAATTTCCTGCATCAAAACACTTGATACAAACATTAGTACTTACTCAACTTAATTATCAAGATCAAATCAAGATTGACTAAATTGTAACCCTAACTTAGGTCAACAATCTCCCCTTTTTTGATTTTGACAATTAAACTAAGCTTAAAGGAGAAATTAAGTTCACAATGCAAACAAATTGAAATTAAGTTCAATATATAATCATTTAAACAAATTAAATTCAATAAACAAACAAATTAAGTTCAATAAACAATATTCCCCCTCAATCTTGCTACAATCATTTAAGTTTCATCAAATATTTTCTCTCCCTCTTTTGTCAAGAGCATAAAGAATGAACCATAGGGAGACATATAGATAGAGACAAATAAACAAATAAATTGAAGATACATAAGGAAACATTTTATTAAATTAAAAAGAAAGAACAAATATATATGCATTCATATAAGATCATTACTTTGAAGTGCCATAAAAAATGAATGTATGAAATGAAAATAAAAAGAAGAATTCCTAAGATAAAAAATTTAAGGTTCATTGCCATCTCCATTTCCATGTTCATCTTCCTTTTGTTGCTCTTGTGCTTAATCTTCCTTATCTCCACTAATCTCCCATTCTTGTAAATTGCATTGAGAAAGACCCATGTGACCTTGCATTTCATAAATGTCAAGGTGAAGTTGATCTAAAAGATAGAGTCTTCTTAACACTTTGTGAAGGAGCATATTGATCTCATTTTGAGTTTGAGGTTGAGGAGGGGGTTGGATGATTGGTCCTCTAGAAGTTTCTTCTCTTATAAATTGGCTTGTTTCTCTGGGGACATTCACTCTTGTCCTCTTTTTGGTTCTTTTGGATTACACCTCATGAAATCCAACAAGCCCAAGAATATATTTATAGTTTCCCTCCTTAGATCTAATGTATCTAGCATTAATGAGATACTCAATATCAATGAAGCTATAGTTGTAAAGAAAAGGGGAGCTTTTAAGAATGGCTTGATTTTTTGGAGAGAAGGTGCTAACATGCTTGGTGATAAGGGTGATTTATAAGGAAAGGAGAATGGCTCCTTTGGAGGCCATGGCCAAATGGTGTGAGACCTCGCCTGAACGCCCCTCCCTCGATCGGGGGAAATTTTTGCCTTAATGAAAGGCCAAGTAATTTTTAAGAAGGTTATGAAATGAGTTTCGGTGCTCACGATTGGAACCCTTGGATTTAGATTGGTTGATCTTAAAAATGATTTTGAGAGTCACCACCCTAATTTATTTTTAAATGGAAAAATTAAGAAAAAAACCCAATTAACCCTAATTCATTAATTTCTAATTAATTTACCTAAGGGATAAAATCATCAGTCTCGCACTAGTTTAAGCTCGGGGACTAGGATTTTTGTTTTAAATAATCGTGATTTAACTCTTAAATTTAATTTGACTTTAAAAATTAATTTTATGAGTGAAAAGTATTAAATGACAATCATAAGTGTAATATGAATGCACGGGAAAGTTAAAGAGCAATTAAATAAAAAAAACTACAAATTAAGGAGCGTGTTCCCTCTAATCCTTATAGATTCTAGGGAAACCACATAGTCGCTCCTTAATTCCAAATTAAACTAATTAAACAAATTAATTAAAAGGGGAAATGAGATTGATTGGGATTTGGATTTAAATTCCAAACTTGCATATGTAACCCATTGTATGGGGCACGTAGTTCATTTCATGATTAAGTAGAGAGATTTAAGGGTTAATCAAATTATTTGATTTGATTGGTTTGAGGGTGAGATGAAAAGGCTAATACCTTTGCTTTTTGCGAGGAAAGAGTTTTACTGGACTGAAATTCTATTTTATCGAGATTAGGTGATTGGATTGATTGGGAGATTAATTAATTAATTAAAATGATTAAATAACTAATTAATGTGATAAAATGGATGGATGAATTAATTAATTAAAAAGATTAATTAATTAATTTCGATAAAGGGTGGATTTAAAAAAAAAGGATTAATTTGATTTTGAAAAAAAGGTGATTAATTAATTAATTAATTAAAAAGATTAATTAATTGAGTGATTAATTTTAATTTAAAAAAGAGTTTTAGTTAATTAAAAAAGATTAATTAATTTATTAGAGAGTGGTTGGAGAGAGAAGAAGAGAGGAATTAGAAGATAGATATCCACTCTAGCTCAAGGGGTATGAAAAATGAAAGAATTGAGGGAGGTGTTTATAGAAAAAGTGGGTCAGGGTAGTTTAGAGATTGAAAAAGTGAAAAGACCTAAAAGGGTAGGGTCAAAAGGGGCTAAAAATTGGGCAAAATGGACATTTTGGCATAGAAAGGAGGACCACAGGCACAGATCCCTATAGAACTTGCAGATTCGCGCTAGTATTTGCATGGCTGCCTGTAAGCAAGGTAGGGTTAGCCTTTTTTTTTTTTTTTTTTTTTTTTTTTTGAGGTTGGTTGTTGGTTAGGGGTTTAGGAAATTTGGGTGTTTGAGTAGCAATGCATTTGAAGGCTACATAGCGTGTTAAAACTAACAGGTATCAAGGTGTGGCTGAGTCAATAGGTGCAAAATTAAAGGTTCACAGTTGCTCTCTCATCATAATTGTTTTGTCTGTAAAGCAATTTTAATGATTATGAACCCAGAAGTTGGGATGGTGTAAGGAACCAAAGAGATGTCTAAGTCAGTGCTTGGACATGTTTGGGTGAGAAACATTGTCAAAAATGAAGATGGTGAAAAGAACCATAAGGATATTTAAACAATTGTTTCTAAACATTTATGGGTGAAAAATGTGGCTAATAAATGAAAGCGAGAAAAGGAACAAAAGGAATATCTAAACTGGTGGCTAGATATTTTTAAGTGAATTGATGGATATGGTTGATTATGATGAAAAGGCGAGAAAAGAAACCAAAGAGGTGTTTAGATTAGATATTTCTAGGTGAAGAAATTGGATGAATTTTGGATAAAATGGATGGAAAAAAGGAACCAGAGGGATGTAATTGTCTAGACATTTTCAGATGAAGGATGTGGTTGACTTTAAAATGAAGGATGATAGAAAAGGGAACCAGATTGACTTCTAAGTAAGAATTTAGATGTTTCTAAGTGGAGCACATGATCAATTTAAAGATAATAGGAGACGAGAAAGGAACCATAGGGATGTCTAGGTAATTGTTTTTAGACATTTATGGATGGAAATTGATGGTTTTAGATAAAAGGGTATTAGTCAGTGTCGAAAAGATGTCGGCTAGCTTTGAGGGGTACCAATTAGCTTTGAAAGGGGTCGATCAACTTCAAGGAGGCACCAATAAGCTTCAGCAGATGTCTGTCAGCTTTGAAGAGGCATTGGTCAACCTCAGGAGATGTCAGTCAGCTTTAAGTAGGTCTAGCTAGCTTTAGAAGATGTCGATCAGCTTTGAAGAAGTACTGGTCAACTTCAGGAGATGTCAGTCAGCTTCAAGAAGGTATTAGGAGATATCATTTAGCTTCAAAGAGGCACTGATTAGCCTTAAGAGATGTCAGTCAAATTTAAGGAGGCACTAGTCAGCTTCAAGAGATGTCGGTCAGCTTCGAGGAGACATTGGTCAACTTCAGGAGATGTCGATCAGCTTTGAAAAGGCACTAGTCAGTATTAGGAGATGTCAATTAGCTTCGAAAAGGCATTAGTTAGCTTCAGGACAAGCTATTAACTCGGCTTATGCATGATGTTGCATGATTATAGATGATTGCATAGGTGTTGGTACATAGATGATGTATGTTTATGTATACATGTTTTAGAATTTATGGACCTTTTGTTTAATTTCTATGCCATGAATGATTTATGCTGATATATGTAATGGATGAATGTATGGATGCAAGTGGGTGGATTCATGCATTTGCTTTTGTGAATGCAATTTTTTCATGTAACTTTTGTGTTCGTAGAGCTATGCATTTATAGGCTGAGAAACCCAACAAGGTTGAGGAACTCAACTTAGGTTGGTATGGAATAGTTGTTATGGTGGCATTACGAGGAGTTCGAGTAGATTGAGATTAGGTTTTGGGATCTGGTGGCCCACATTTTCTGTTTTGGTATTGCTGAGAAGGAGTTATGCCTATTCTTGAAGAGTTCAGTACTATGGCTTTGCTACAATTCAGAGGCAACTCTGATGGTGCCAGAGCTCAAAGTTTGGCATGTTTTAGATTTTTTAGGAGTTTTTTAGACTTGTCTTAGGTTATCACAAGCCAGATGATGATTGGTAATGATCATGTGAATTTGACCGCTGTGATTGAGAAGTTCCATGATCTTGGTGACTAGGGAGACATAAGGAGGCAAAGACTCAAGATAAGGGCCTTGGTTTTCTATTTGAGAGTCAGGGGTCTATTGATATGGTGATGCTAGAGTGGTAGATGAAACAGAGACATTTTGTGATTAAAGCTATGCTGGCATAGACACTGATGAGTCTTGATTGCTTTGTTTGGGGGTTTAGAGAGATGATCTGTCTTGCCAGTTATTCACCATGTGAGAAAATTTTGTCTGTTTTTACCCTTTTTGTTAGGGGTGCTTTGTGGGTGTCTAGTTTTAGGTCCTGGGTTATTTTACAAGTGTGGCTGCCTAGATCATTTCTAAGTGGTGGCCCCAGTTTCTCAGTACTGCATGTGCCTTATTGAGACTCGGTCAAAGATCGAATAGGATGGCTGTTGCAGCTTGCCCTAAAGGACACATTTTATGGTAAAGGATCAAATCTTTCTTAATCGAAGGCTATGGGTGTTGAGTAGTTTGCTTGTTGGATTTGGCTTGAATGACCTTCTGTCAGGGAATAGGGGTTTTGAGGCAGATAGGGTAGACTCAGGATGTGCCCCTATCTTTCCTTGCTTGGAGTCTACACAAATCATAGCTCCTATTGCTAGAGCTATTAGGGGTGGCTACCTGAGAAGTTATCATGTTGTTTGTTCTGGGATTTCACTTAGGACCACAAAGAGATATGATAGGTGGTTTGGCTAGTTGAGAGAAAGTACCAGGTTGCCTTGCTGGGGGTAATAGATGGTGATGTAGTTGAGGAAGGATGGACTATAAGAGAAACCATTAATACCGAAAGGACTGTGACATAGATAGAAAGGTGACCCAATCTTTGAAGGAGACTCGAGGATCTATATGAGGTGTAGCACCGCAGGTTGTAGCAATGACACAGACCACGATGGCAATGACAAAGGAGATTGTGACTGTGGTAAGAAAATGGGGTGACATTACAGTGGTGGTTCATAGAAGGATTGCTATAATTAAGGAAGAAAGGGGTACTGCAGTTTCTAAACTGCAGAGGAGAATTTTTTAGAGCAGTTTCAAAACTACTAGTACTCAAGAAAGGATTTTTGATACTACTGTGGTGAGTAGTTCTGATTTTGTTGGTACTTTTACTGCTGCGGCAGAGGGAGCTATAAAGATCTGGAGGAGGGGTGTACCCATTTGAGGAGATTATAGTAGACTCTAATTTTGATGAGGACATGAGAGATGTGCACCTTAAGATGTAAGGGAGGACTAGCTAGACTATTACTTCAGACATGACCTTTTTTGCTTTTTGTTCAAAATAGTTGTAGGTTAATAGGACTACATGATATAAGATAAGCTATAGAGGACATTGAAAGGGCTATTCTTTTTTCATAAAGATTGATTTGTATTTTTCAAGATTTGATCACCATCAAATGAAACATCTTTTATTTTTACTCTAATTTCTGCCCAAGCCGCCCTTTTGGGTTTGCAGCTTAAAGAGTGTTCTTTTTCTTCTTCTTTTTTCTTTTTTTTTTTGGTTTCTTTTATCTTTTTTTTAGGCAAAAGAATTAAGTGAATGATATATTAGGCACAAAGAAAAAGAGAATGCAATTATATTATTATTTGGACTGCACCCGAGTCAAGTTGTCTATATATCTCTCACATCACTTTTTTGTCAATAATTTCTTTTAGGGAGAATTTGGTCCACATAGTTTTGATTATATATGCATCAAAATAGAAATAAAATGTAGATGTCATCTTCAGATGAAATATCCTTCGGCTGATCTAAGTTACCAAGATAAGAGAATTTGCTTTTGTCCACATTTATGAGGATGGTGCCTTTGTCGGATAGGATCTTCTTGAGCACGTACTATCCAGCCCAATTTGGTTTGTATTTCCTTTTGGATCATGAATATGGGCTTAGATTTCTCCTAGAAATAGATTTCCTTCTTGCGAACCTTTGTCTCTCACCTTCTAGTTGAAGTGCTCGGCTAGTCTCCGTCAATAACAATGAATTTTGTACAAAGCATTAATTCTCTTTTCATCAATGGCATTCAGTTGATCATGATACCTTTTGATATATTCTATCTTCATTCTCTATGGTTTCATAAAGAATGACTCATGAGCTTTTTCTCCACTAGTGCTATACAGATGCAATGTATGGAATTTTTTATTTTTTTCTGTGCCATAATTAATTGATCCTTTTGCCTTTTGCCTTTTTCATATTTTTGGTTTTTATTTTTCATTTCTTTCATTTGTTCTTTTTTTTTTTTTAATTTTTAATTTTTTTCTTTTGTTTTTCTTTTTTAGATGTCCCATTCAAAAATGAATAAAAAAAATTAAAGCAAATCAAAAATTTTAAACTTTTATTATTGACAAAAGTCCCACCAATAGGATAAGCCTAGAAGGCAAAATAAAGATTTAAAAGGGCAAGACTTGACTGACTCAAATCCAAAGAAAGATTTAATAAAAACAAACTCAAAAGACTCAAACTCAGATTCAAACTTAGGTGACTTAGACATAGACTCAAACGACTCAGACATGGACTTAGAGGACTTAGAAATAGACTCAAAAAACTTGGATAGGGGCACAACAATGATGCATTCTTCTGAAAGTTCCAATTATTGGGTGAAACTTAAGATGGTCAAGTGAGCTCTATGGTTCAAAAAAAGGATTAGTGATGGTGCTAGACTTTAGGCTTAGGAGCAATAATGTCTTCACTATCAATGATGTCTTGAATTTTGTGTTTTAGAGTGTTACACATATCACTTTTATGTCCTGGTCCTTGATGATAGTCACAATGCTCATTGGCATTATAGTTCTTGGGCAATGGATTAGGAGGTGCTTTTGCCTCTAAAGGCTTGACAAGATGGGCTTCTAAGGCCTTCTTATAGACAGTTGTTAAGGGCATGCGCAACTTAGAGAAAGCTTTTGTTTCCAACCTCATTGGCTGGTGATAAAAGACAACATTTACCTCCCTTTCTTTTTGGGTGGTGGAGTTGGTAGTATAATTATTGTCCTTGTGATACCTTGAACTAGAGGATTCATCTTTGATTTTTCCTGATTAAATCAAATCCTTGATCTTAGAGATAGTGGCAATAAGAGCTTTAAAGTTGGGGAGGTATTGAGTTTGTAGATAAGTCTAGTATTGGGAGAGGAGACTCTTGATGATGATGTCAATTTTCTCTACTTCGGATGGATAGCTCACCATTTGTGCTGCTTTTGACCTTCACCTTGTAAAGAACGCAAAAAAGGATTCTCTTTGCCGTTATTTGGTAGTTTACAGATCTCAACGGGTGACATTCACCTCGATATTGTAGTGGTATTACTTGACAAATGCATTGCATATGTCATCCCAAGTCTTCTTATAGTTTTGGTACTGAGATCTAAAAGCCACTTAACTGTTGCTCTAATTAAATACTGTTGGAATAATTGAGCAAGGTGTTCATCATCTACAACAAATGGTCTCCTTGCATCCATATACATCTTGAGGTGAGTTTTAGGGCATATGGTGCCAATAAACTTGTCCATGACCAGGAACCCTGTGTATTCGGAAAGAGAGCTAAAAAGTTGACATATATAATGTCCTCATGCTTTTTTATGTTCTTGATTGTTTTCTTCATGGCCTCAATTTTCTCCATCAATTTCTTAGCTTTGGGAAAGCTAGAGAAATCTCTACTTTGAAAATGATTCGTAATGGGAGAGGGAGTGGTTGCATTCAAGTCCATGGTAAGAGAGGTTGGAGTTTCAGGTGCTTTCCCATTATCGGTGAGATCCACAATTAGAGGAGTAAAAGTAGGGGCATGGTTGGTTCCAGCTTGACTGGAAGTAGGCTGAGCAGATGGAGGAGTGATAGTGGCATTGGTCATTTTCTTAACCTCATTAATGATGGATTGGTGTTGGGAATTGAGAGCATTGGTGAATGTGGTAGACTAGGTGTTAAGAGCATTGGTAAAAGTGTCAGCTTAGATCTTAAGTGCGATAGTGAGTGCAGCTTAGAAAGTCTCTTCTTTTTGCTTTAAAAGGTTAGTAAAAAAGGTGTTCATCACTTCTTGGTCAAAAGGGCTGCAAGTGTTGGCCATTAGTACCTTGAAAATAGAAAATAAATAGAAAAATGGTTAAGAATACAGCATTGTAAAAAAAAAAAAAAAAAAAAAAAGGGAGTGAATGTGAAGGTGTGTCGGGAAAAGGATTCCTTCCACATGGTTGGTCACCGAGTTTAAAGGTTGACAGGGTGAGTTTGTGAGGTTACTGTGTTTTGGGTAATGAATCACCGATTTGGGTCTTTAAGGTGTTTAGGTTTTACCTTGTTGAGTTTTTATTGTTATGTATGAATAATAATGATATGATGCATGCTAAAAAAGGTTTCATGAACATGCAAGAGTATTAATTATTATGGTACATGGAACTTAAGGTCAAAGGCTAGGGTAACTATATGCATAACAGTGAAAGGGTAGCTTAGTTTAAAGTCCTTGTCCCACTAAAGCATCGATATACTTATCCACATGTAAGGTAAGGAGCCTCACATGGGTCAAATAGTACTGAATACTCGTTACACTACCAAAATCATTGAAGATTCATTGTGGGATAGAATGATTTAGCTATCTCTTAACATACGCAAAGAGAGTTATTGAGCCAATACTACTCACCATCCAAAAGTTTTCCTAAAGCTAAAGTTAGGCAAGGAGCCTTTATTATGCAAAGTGATGCATGAAAGTCAAATTATACTTAATGAGCCAAATGGAGATTATTTTGAAAAAAAAAAAACTCCTTAACTAAATAGTAATCTTCTTAATTTCTTTTTTTTTTTTAAAGGTGGCAAATAGTCCCTAATGAAGTCTCCAACTATGAGACCTAGTCCGAATGCTCCTCCCTTGCTCGGGGGAAATTTTTGTCTTAAGGAAAGGCCGAACAATTTTTAAGGAGGTCATGAAACGAGTTTCGGTGCTCACAATTGGAACCCTCGGGTTTCGATTGGTTGATCTTGAAAATGATTTTGGGAGTCTCCACCTTAATTTATTTTTAAATGAGAAAATTAAGGAAAAACTCAATTGACTCAAATTCATTAATTTTCAATTAATTTACCTAAGGATAAAATCACTAACCTCGAACCATGTTGAGTTTGGGGACTAGGTTTTTTATTTTTAATAATTTAGATTTATCTCTTAAGTTTAATTTGACTTTGAAAATTAATTTCATGAATGACAAGTATTAAATGACAATCAAAAGTGTAATATGAATGCATGGGAAAATTAAAGAGCAATTAAGTAAAACATTCACAAATTAAGGAGAGTATTCCCTCTAGTCCTTATAGATTTTAGGGAAATCACATAGTTGCTCTTGAACTCCAAATTAAACTAATTACATAAATTAATTGAAAGGGGAAAGGAGATTGATTGGGATTTGGATTTGCGATTTGGATTTAAATTCTAAACTTGCCTATGTACCCCATTGAATTGGAATCAAAACCCACGTAGTTTATTCTAATATTAAGTGAGAGAGTTTAGGGATTGATTAGATTGATTGATTCGATTTGGGTTTGTGGGTGAGAGGAAAGGCTGGTACCTTTGCTTTTGGCGGACAAAGAGTTTTACTGGACTGAAGTTCCATTTTATCGAGACCAGATGATTAGATTAATTAGCGGATTAATTATTTAATTAAAATGATTAATTAACTAATATGTGATGAAATGGATGGATGGTTTAATTAATTAAAAAAGTTAATTAATTAATTAATTTAGATAAAGGGTGGATTTAAAAAAAGATTAATTAACTTGGTTAGAGTGAGATAATTAATTAATTAAAAAATTAATTAATTAATTAGACAGTGGTTAGAAGGAGACGAAGAAAGGAATTAGAGGATAACTATCCACTCTAACTGAAGGGGTGTGGAAAATGGAAAAATGAATGAGGGTATTTATAGGAAAAGTGGATGATTGTAGTTTAGAGATTGAAAAAGTAAAAAGACCCAAAAGGGGCTAAAAATTGGGCTAAAAAGGGCAAAATGGACGTTTTGATGCAGAAAGGGGAACCACGGGAGTGGATCTGTGTAGAACCTGGTGCGAATCCGCACTAGTCTCTATGTTCCTTGGCTTTTTTTTTTTTTACTTGTAGTTTAGAAATTTTGGGTATTCGAGTTACAATGTATTTGAAGAATAAAAAAAAAAATTAGCGCCCTTGAACCCCTTCCCATTAACTGACTAACGGGATCGCCGTAACAGTACTACATAGCACGTTAAACCTAGTAGGTATCAAGATGCGATTGGGTTAATAGGTACAAAATTAAGGGTTCACAAATAGCTAAATTGATCAACAAGGAATTTAGTTGTTTGAATTTTATGTTTCTTAATGAAGCCATGAAGGAAAAAGAGGTCTTTTTAGGAGACCTTCTCATTGCCATCACCTTTAGCGGTGATGGAGAATTTGATGATCCTATGAGGGACCCAATAAGGAAGGAATTTGAGAGATTTGGAGAGAGAGGTTTTCGTATCATACCTAGTTTCAATTGATATTTCTTTCCAAAAATCATTATCCATGGAGGAGTCCATGATGGTTGAAATGCCTTCCTTGTGAAAACCAAAGACATCCACTAACTCATCCAATTTAAGGCCATATTACCTCCCAAAAAGATGGAAGTTAATGCCATAATGATCAATAGAAGAATCAAATCTTTTATGAATCACAATAGAGGAAAGCAATTCTCTTGTGAGTTCCTCAAACCCTTGTTCACCACAATAGATGAACTTTCCCCAATTCATAAAATTAATGTGTTCTTCAATTTCCTTGTCAATTCATAATGCCATAAGGCTTGTCAAACTAGGGATTTTGTTGGGAAGAATGGTTTTATTGGAGAGAATGAGGTATCTAGCCTGTTTCTCTTGAGTGATCCCTTTTATAAGTTTAAGAATGTTTGGAGCTTAGGAAAAGGTAGCTATACCCTTTCCCTCGGAGACTCTAGAGGCCTTTTTGGGTGCTATGGAGAAGAATAGAGTAGAGAAATTTAAGAAAAAAAATGTGATTTGAGAAAGAAAATGAGAGGAAAGTAAGAAATTTGAGAGAAAATTGCTTAAGGATGATAGAAAATGTTCAGAAAGGTCAAAACATACATAAGGGGGGTATTTATACCCAAAAATCTATAAATAAAAAAAGTCAAAAATGGATTTAATGAGAAACTTGACATTTTCTAAAGGCTTTATTTTTTAAGTATCAAACAAAAGTCGCATTAACGTCTTGGGAGCCGCGACTATGATATTTGAAAACTATGAGTAATAGATAAATTTTAAGCAAATCACATTCATAAAGATCAAATAGTGACCATGATATTTGAATTTTTGCTAAGAGACAAATATATTCAAAAGTCACGACCACGAATAAGGAGTGGCAGATGCGATTTTTAAGCCAATTTCAAAAACATGAAGAAAAAGTTGTGAAAACTTATTTTATCCATTTGGCACATTCAGTTATTATCAATGTAACTATAAATGAATGATTGATGCTTATGAAATGAATAAAATTCATAAGCATTCCAATCAATCATTGTAACACATATCAATAAAAATTTCTATCAAATATGTTATCTATTCACTCAATAAGCATTCAAGATTAATAATTATCAACCATATATCAAATTTTAAGCAAACCTATGTTCACAATAATAGATGAACTTTCCCCAATTCATAAAAGTAATGTGTTCTTCAATTTCCTTATCAATTCCTAGTGCCATAAGGCTTGTCAAACTAGAGATTTTGTTAGGAAGAATTGTTTTATTGGGGACACTGAGGTATCTAGCCTTTTTCTCTTGAGTGATCCCTTTCATAAGTTCAAGAATGTTTAGAGCTTGGGAAGAGGTGGCTATACCCTTTCCCTTAGAAACTCTAAAGGCCTTTTTGGGTGCTATAGAGAAGAATAGAGTAGAGAAATTTAAGAAAAAATGTGATTTGAGAAAGAAAAAATGAGAGGAAATTAAGAAATTTGAGAGAGAACTGCTTAAGGATGATAGAAAATGTTTGGAAAAGTCAAAATATGCATAAATGGGGTATTTATACCCAAAAATCTATATAAAAAAAAGGTCAAAATGGATTTAATTGAGGAACTAGCCATTTTCTAATGGCTATATTTTTTAAGTATCAGACAAAAGTCGTATTTGCATCTTGGGACTCGTGACTGCAATATTTGAAAACTATGAGTAATAGACAAATTTTAAGCAAATCACGTTCAAAGATCAAATAACGACCACGATATTTGAATTTTGCTAAGAGACATATATATTCAAAAGTTGCAACCATGAATAAGGAGTTGTGGAAGCGATTTCTGGGCTAGTTTTAAAAATGTAAAGAAAATTTTATGAAAATTGATTTTATCCATTTGGCACATTTAGTTATGATCAAAGTAACTATAAATGAATGATTGATGCTTATGAAATGAATAAAATCATAAGCGTTCCAATCAATCATTACATCACATATCAATAAAAAATTATATCAAATATGTTATCTATTCACTCAATAAGCATTTGAGATTAACAATTATCAACCATATATCAAATTTTAAGCAAACCCATGTTTACCACAATAGATGAACTTTCCCTAATTCATAAAATTAATGCATTCTGCAATTTCCTTGTCAATTGCTAGCGCCATAAGGCTTATCAAACTGGGTACTTTTGTTGGCAAGAATGGTTTTATTAGAGAGAATGAGGTATCTAGCCTTTTTCTCTTCAGTGATCCCTTTCATAAGTTGAAGAATGTTTGGAGCTTCGGAAGAGGTGGCTATACCCTTTCCCTTGGAGACTCTAGAGGCCTTTTTGGGTGCTATAGAGAAGAATAGAGTAGAGAAATTTAAGAAAAAAAATGTGATTTGTGAAAGAAAATGAGAGAAAAGCAAGAAATTTGAGAGAGAACTACTTTAGGATGGTAGAAAATGTTTGGAAAGGTAAAGTTGCATTCACATCTTAGGAGCCGCGATTGCCATATTTGAAAACTGTAAGTAATAGACAAATTTTAAGCAAATTGTGTTTACAAATATCAAATAGCGACCACGATATTTGAATTTCTACTAAGAGATAAATATATTCAAAAGTCGCGACCATGAATAAAGAGTCGTGGACTTGATTTTTGGGCCAGTTTTAAAAACGTGAAGAAAAAGTTATGAAAACTGATTTTATCCATTTGGCACATTTAGATATGATCATTCACAAAGATCAAATAGTGACCATGATATTTGAATTTCTGCTAAGAGACAAATATATTCAAAAGTTGCGACCGCGAATAAGGAGTTGTGGATGTATTTTTGGGCCAGTTTTAAAAACCTGAAGAAAATTTTGTGAAAATTGATTTTATCCATTTGGCACATTTAGTTATGATCAAAGTAATTATAAATGAATGATTGATGCTTATGAAATGAATAAAATTCATAAGCATTCCAATCAAACATTACAATACATATTAATAAAAAATTTTATCAAATATATTATCTATTCACTTAATAAGCATTCAAGATTGACAATTATCAACCATATATCAATAACATATGCATGAAATGGAGTGACATGCCCTTTTTTTTTTTAAAAAATTATGTCAAAGAGCTCCCATCAAGCATTCCAAGCTTTCTTTTAATAAAATTCAATCTTTCTTCATTGAGGGGCTTTGTGAAAATATCAACAAGTTGGTTTGTTATATTAATAAATTCTAATATAACATCACCATTTTGCATATGATCTCTCAAAAAATGATGTTTAATGTCTATATATTTACTCCTAGAATGTTCAATAGGGTTTTTTGAAAGATTGATGGCACTTGTGTCATCACATTTGATGGGAATGTGATAAACTACTTGACCATAGTCTTTGAGTTGTTGTTTCCTCCAAAGGACTTGAGTGCAACAACAATCCGTAGCCACATATTCAGCTTTGGCGATGGACAAGGAAACTAAAACTTGTTTCTTGCCAAATCAAGAAACTAAGCACTCACTAAGAAAATGGCAATTTCTGAAATTGCTCTTCCTATCAAGTAAACTACCTGCATAATCTTTATCTGAAAAACAAATTATGTTAAATGATGTGTTTATAGGATATCATAAGCCTAAATGCAATGTGCCATGTAAATACTTTAAAATTTTTTAATTGCATGAAACGAGATTCCTTAGGGCAATAATGAAAATGAGCACACAAAAAAACACTATACATTATATTGGGTCTAGATGCTGTAAGATAAAGGAGAGAGCCAATCACACTTTTATACTTCTTCTCATTTATAGGCTTACCCTTTTCATCTTTGTCAAACTTAGTTGATGTGCTCATTGGAGTCTTATTACTCTTGCAATCATCCATTCCAAACTTCTTGAGAAGCTCCTTTGTGTACTTAGATTGGTTGATGAAAATCTGATCCTTGCATTGCTTGATTTGTAGTCCTAAAAGAACATAAGCTCACTCATCATGCTCATCTCAAATTTCTTAGTCATACACTTAGCAAGCTTTTCACAAAGATTTTCATTTGTAGCACTAAATATAATATCATCAACATAAATTTGAACAATTAAAGTGTCATTGTTGTGCTTTTTCACAAATAAAGTTGTATCAATCTTGCCTTTTGTAAAATCATTTTTCAAAAGAAATGAATTAAACCTTTCATACCAAGGTCTAAGAGCCTGTTTCAATCCATATAAGGCCTTAGTTAATTTGTAAACATGGTTTGAAAGTTCATGATATTCAAAACCAGGAGGTTGTTCAACATACATTCCTCCTCAATAAAACCATTTAAAAATGTATTTTTGAGATCTATTTGAAAAAGTTTAAAATCCATGTGACATGCATACATAAGAAGAATCCTAATATCCTAGCAGCAGAAGTATGAACTAACTCAGTGGCAGAAGATTTGTAGCTAGAATATGTCTGTCCTAGTGAAAATGGGACGCTGGGTAGCAAATGATACATGCAGAAGCTCCTATAATTACTCTCAAGATCCAAGAAAGGCTCAATTGGAAGGCCTACTACTAATAAATCCTGGTCAGGGATGAGCGATTCATATCACATCTTTGCAGGGGGTTAATTGGGACAATCATCTCCCTTATAATTTAGCTGTGAACTCATTCAACAAGGTAAAAAATGAAATCAGTGAAGAAACATAGAAGGAGGCGATGAGAAGATAAAGCCACACCAAACTCATCGAATAGAGTGATGAGTCGAAGTCTGTCAGTGAAAGGTAACCACTGAATTTGTGAAAAAAAAGAAGGAGAGGGAGAAAGAGAGAATATCAGAGGTTGTGACAAGGTTAGCATGTCAAACATATGTACATATCTATGATGGTTCTAAACGAGAGAAGAAATCTCAAATCTAGCAAAAGTTGTATCTTTTCTGATGGCAGTGATTCTGTATTCACCAAAGGTTGTCGCTTGGGGATGCAATATATTGTACAACCCCTCAAAGCAAGAGCAAGAAAAGGAAAATGCTCATAGACCTAATACTACACAAAGAAAAATAATCAGAGGACATAAGATTTGTGAGTGTACAATAGTAATAGAAGGAGAAGAGCATACCTCCCAAATGATGTAGGACCTACTTAGAGTAACAAACGCTCATCGAGATAAGTTAGACATCTTTCAATACATGATACATAAATTCCCCAGCCAAATTCCTCAATAATGGATTATGAATCCTTAATTTTGCACCCTCTATTATGTATTTAAACCTTAGAAGCACTTACACTCATTAAATAAACCTCCAGAAGCCGGAAACTCTCCAAATGGGAAAATTGATAAAATCAAAACATGTCTTTTTGGCATTTGAACCCTTCAAATCATCCAAGACTAAGTAACAAATACAATGCAATTGAAATCGCAAAAAATAGATGAGAAACGAGCAAAAACAGTTGAAAATAGGCGAAAATGGGCTAATTGCCACAAAGCTATGTGACACTGCCGCAGAGACCTCTACGATTCCATAGAAAGCTATGCAACACTACTACAAAACCCTATGTGATTTTGTATAGAGTTGTGTGGCACTACCAGAGAGACCTCTATAACACCATAGAGCCCTGTGCGACAACCCCTGTAAATTTCACCGTTTAGCGCTATCCTACATTGAAACTTTAATGTTTTCCTACTCCAATATTTTCCTCATATATAGAGGACCTCTCCACACTCCAAATCATAAACTTTAGGAGCTTGAAAGCCTTTGCATCAAGCAAATTACTCTAGTTCTAAAGCTTTTTTTTTCTTTCGTTTTGCATTTGCTGCTTGCTTGGCAAAACGAGTGGGGGGATCTCTCCTTGATTCTTACCTGACAAGTCAAAGGATTTCTATCAACCTATTTGAGGTAAGTCTATTGCCCAAGGATAATGTTCATCGTTCGAGGCTAGCTACCACCCACTATTTGAGGCAAGCCATCGTGCTATCAGATGCTAGCTGCCCCCTACCATCTGAGGCAAGCTGCCTCGCAGTCCAAGGCTAGTCATCGCCCACCGTCTAAGGTAATTTTCTTTCCCTTTTCTCTTCCTTATTCTTTATTTTATTTATTGTTTCTCTCCTTGAGATTTGTATTCTAAGGCTCCTTAACTAATTCTTGATTCTCTAAGGTAGTTAATTAGAATCTGGCTTAATTAAATCCACTTGGTAATCAATTAGTTAAATCAGTCAACTCAACCCTCTTGTAATCAATCAATAAAAACATAATAAAATGCCTAGGCTAAACTAACCCTTTCGTAAGAAGGAAGAACTGCTTAGGTTCTGATTCTCATTCAAAGGGATACGTAAGCATGCTTAGTTCAAGCATTAAATCTAATTAAAACTAACCAACTCTCCCCCTTATCACCTTCTTCACTGCTTTTATTCTATTTCCTTTTGCTTTGTTATTAGCTTTAGTTTGAGAAATGTGTGACTTTCCTAGAACCCATAAGGGCCAAAGGAGGTATCTCCTAAGTTTGAGATCTTTATTGTAATGTTAACTTTCTTTTGAACTTTACTTGTATTTACTTTATTGTTGAATATATGAATAAAACGATCATGCATATTATAAATTGTTCATGTATTTTAAACTATTCATAAAATATATTTTAAGTTACTTTTATATTATTTAGCCAAACTTATTTTGTTAAATTAAACTTAAAACTTAGTCTTTAAATCCTCTTTGGTTTTGAGACTAGTGATCCCTTTTTTTCTTTAGGTAATAATTGGAGTCAAATGGATTTTTTTTCTTATATTTTCCTAAATAAAAATAAATTAAGGTGGCAACTCTAAAAAAATTTTCAAATCTATTAAAAATAAACCTGAGGGCTTTCCTGTGAGTTCTTTCCCAAATGAGCATTTTGATTCTCTTTAGAAGATCAGACCAGTGCTTGGGCGAAGCTTCACATGGATAAATCCTATTTGAGTGCAAAATTTTCAAATCAATGGTATCCCTCCATGTGTGGCAGAATGAGCAGCCTAATATCATCAAAATTAGCAAGCGGGTAGCGTGCTCATTTGAAAGGACTCCCACATCATAAGTTTAAATGTCAATTTGCCCTTGGAGCCAAGAACAAGGGAGATGCGGATCACCTCGTGGAGGGTCTAGCCCAAAAAGTCAACCAAGGTCGTTAACGGCACAAATGTCCAAGTAGGATAAAACTCTAAGGCTTAAGGTTGAAATGGCAGACCGACTAAGATCGTTAAGTCCAAGGAGGTCACCGTCATCTCTCCGCATGAAAAGTGAAAAGTCTCTGTGGTGTTCCACCACCTCTCTGCCAATGCTCGCAGCAAAAGAATATTACCTTCTCAATTATGATCTAGTGATAGAAATCCTAATAAGCCAGATGGCTCAATCAACTCTCAAACCCAAGGATGGGCCTCTAGGTAAGTGGAGATGGTAGATAGGTTCAATCTATCGCCTCTCATTCTAATAGTAGTAGTCTTCAAAACAATTAAAAAAAAGGAAATATATAATGATAAAATTTTTATTTATCTCTCGCATGTATATATTTTTTATGAATTAACATTGAAATAAGAAAGGAAAGGCAAAATGATAAATACCTCTATGACTTTTGTACTAGACATATGGTGCTCTGGCTCCTATAGCAAGTCTTTCGGGTTAGGATCATGCCTCGAAACTTGGTAGCTCTTCTGTGGCGACGACTAGAGAAGGAAGTCATTTTTAGAGAGAAGTCAAAGAAAATAAATTCTAGAGAGAGAAGGAAAGTTTAACAAATGAGAGAAGTTGCAAAAAGTGGGAATGCAGTATTGAACCCTTTTCAAGTCAAAATTCAGAATTGCGAGTTTTTATATGTTTGCAATAATCTCCCCCAAGAATTTGACCATTGTAATCCTAGATTCAGCATACAAAAGGTTTTTTGTAATTATAGATAAATATTTTATTCCTACTAAATAGGACCGATACTTTTGCCAATCTTACCAGACAAGATGATGATTCCTACCAGATAGGATCAATACTTTGTTTTTCCTACTAGACAGGAGTATTACTTTTAGATCTTAATAGACAGAATTGTCATTATCATTCGTACTAGACATGACCAATACTTTGCTATTTCTACTAAACCGGAATACTATTTCTAGATCCTATCAAACAGGAACATTGCTTTTAGATCCTACCAAACAGGATCATCGTCATCATCATTACTTACCGGAAAGGATTATTCTCTTTTCTATCAGATAGGAACACTGCTTCTAATTTCTACCAAATAGAAACTACCTTTTCTTTCTAGCTCTGCCAAATATATCTGGGTCATCTTCTTTATTCTACTGTTCACACTCATCAGAATTTTCTACCAGACAGAGCAATCATAATAAGAGGGCAGCTGTGAACCCTTAATTCTGTGCCTCCCAAAATTCTAGACCTTCAGCCAGGAAAAGAATCAATCAGGACTTCTAAACCATCTTCAAATCATCTGGGACTCAGAGTAAAGGCCAACACAAGTGGAATCACAGAAAACGGATGAGATATGGATGAAAATAAGCTGAACAGGTGAACTAGCACTAGGTGCCACATAGCTCTATGGCATAGCTTCTACTGTATAGCAAAGCCTTGTGCAACAATCCGTGTATTTTTCCACCTTTTCGCAATCCTACATCGAAAATTGATAGCTTCTATGCTCTAGCCCTTTTTTCTATACTTCAGATCATCAACAGTGAGAGCTTGAAAAGCATTAACTTCAAGCAACCCACTTTGCATTTACTCCTTGCTTCACAAAGCAAGTTGGGAGGTTTCTCTTTAATTCCTACCCGACTAGTTAAAGTCTTTTCGCCTGCCTGTTCAATGCAAGTCTATTGCCCAAGGCTCGTGTTGGGAGGTTTCTTCTTGATTCCTACCCGATTAGTTAAAGGCTACCCACCCGTTCAAGGCAAGTCCATTGCCCAAGGCCCATGTCCTTTATATGGAGAAGGTGGAACTGTAATATGGTCGTTCGCTCCATTCACCCTATGTCCCTAAGCCGCGAAAGTGCAAGGTAATCTTCTTTTCTTTTACCTTTCCTTTGGTCTTAATTGTCCTCTTTGAGATTTTCATTTTCTTTAAGGCTCCTTGCCTCTTTAGTTAGTTAATTAAGTTGATTCACTTAAGTTGCTAGCTAAATCAACTTGGTAGTCAATTAGATTAACTAATTAACTCAACTCTCACTAAATCAACCAATTAAAACATGATAAAATAACTAGGCTAAACTAACCCCTTCGGAACAAGGGAGAACTGCGTGGATTCTAATTCCCATTCAAAGGGATACGCCAACATTCTTGGTTCAAGCATCAAATCTAATTAAAACTAACCAACTCTCCCCTTATCACTTTCTACACTTGCTTTTATCTCGTTTCCTTTTTTACTTTTGTTATTAAGTTTAGTTTGGGGAATGTGTGACTTTCCTAAAACCCATAAGGACTAGAGGAGATATACTCTAAGTTTGGAATTTTTGTTGCAATATTAACTTTCTTTTAAACTTTACTTGTATTTACTTTATTGTTGAATATATGGATTGAATGATTATGCATATTATAAATTATTCATGAAATATATTTTAAGGTACTTTTATATTATTTGACCAAACTTATTTTGTTAAATTAAATTGAAAACCTAGTCCCCAAATCCTCTTTGGTTTCAAGGCTAGTGATTTTTTTTTTCCTTTGGATAATAATTAGAGTCAAATGGGATTTTTTCCTTATATTTTCCCAAATGAAAATAAATTAAAGTGGTGACTATAAGAAACAATTTTCAAAACTATCAAAAATAAGCCCGAGGGCTTCCCCATGAGTTTTTTCCCAAATAAGCATATCGATTACTTTAAAGAATCAGACCGGTGCTCCGGTGAGACCTTACAGTGAGATATTTCTCAATTGAGTGGAGGATCATTTTCTTTGTAGAGTAGAATTCTTATTTTAGTATTATTCTTAATTGGATGAGGATTCTTATTAAATTATGATTGATAGTGGATAACATTATAAATAGGAATATTATAGGAAACATTCTTTGCTTTTACTCAATTATGTAATTGGCCTCTTTTGCCTAATAATTGAGTTAGGACTTTTGCCCATTGATAGAGTGCAACATAAAGTATATAGGTAGAGTACCTTTATGCGATGAGTGATGGTATTATGTGGGGATTTGCAATTTTATCTATTCAAAAATTATAATATATTGATTTAGTGAATTATCCCCGTCAAGAGATAATGGATGTAGGTTTATTAAGAGATTGAAATATATAAAATTTATTTGTATTATTTTTCTTTTATCTTATTGCGGTTCTTATAAATCTATTTTTCTAACTTTTTTTAAATTCAATTTATAAAATAAAAAGTAAATTAATATATAAACAAAAGAAATTGTCTTCTTGCTTGAGAAGAAGTACAACAGGTGTGCTTCCAATAGACAGATTGATGATGAGATGCAATAAGAGACAGAGTAGGGATATTTATAGAGGCGTAACTTTTATAAGAATAAAATTATCTAATTAAAAAATTATAATTACTATTAAGAATGAATATATGTTATTCTTTCAATTTTGAAAGGATGAAAAAGTGGGGTTTGATAGGATAACGAATCCCTTGATTTTCTTTCTTTGTTAGAATCAATAAACTTCCAAACAGGAAATAATTCTTATCTCACCCGATTTTCCTTTTCTTTCCTTTCTTGTTCCAACTTCCAAATAAAGCCTAAGAGTTAAGTGGAAATCCCCTTTAGTGTTAACCATTAGACATCTCCCAAGATCCCTTTAGGCATTTGACTTTTATTTTTTGTTTTTTCATTATCATTTTTAATGTGGAGAATGGGAGTCTCAAAATATAATACCTCCTCTGTTTTAAAAAAATTATGTATTATTTTTTTAAAAAAATATTCTAAAATATTTACCTACTCTATAAATAAATATAGATATTTGTTTATTTTATTCTTATTAATTGAAAAATATAGTAATTGTATTTTCTTAAAATTAATGAAAAAAAGTAGTAATAAATTAGTATAAGTAAGAGTATAAATAAAAAAAATAAAATTTATGAATTGATAAATAATTAAAAATATTTTCTTAATCTGTGTAAAAAAAATGGACAATTTTTTTTTTTTTTTTTTTTTATAGATAAAGTAAAATATTCAGATAAAAATGCACTAGCACTATGCTATGCCAAGTGGCGAAGTCTATTTTTTGTGATGGGAGTGTTTGCTCCAACATATGCTTGCTGACTCACTCTTCACAATAAACAGATTCCCAAACCCGACCTCTCTCTTTATGAGAACGCCTGCCCTTCTACTTTTATCCTGAAATCAACTAAATTTTTTTGCTAATTACTGCTTTGATTAAGTGATTAACCAATATTTTATCTTTTGCTATTTGCTGATATAACAATAATAACAATACAAAAGGTAAAATGTAGTTTCTAATTGGCTTATTGGCCTAACTAAACTTTTCAAATTTTTTATAATTTTACTCTATCCTTTGAAAATAAATTACTATATTCCAAACTTCTAAAGTTGTTAAAAATTGTACCCCTTAATCAAAATTGTTATTTTGAACTTTTTCTTCTCCTAGTGTTATTTGACATAGATTAAAAATATAAGAGATATATCACTATTTAATCCTTACATTCGATCTAATAATAAGCTCATCTTTCTTTTCTAGGAAACTAATTAAATAATTTATCATATTTATTTTTAAAATAATCTTTTATTATTATTTAAAATATTTGTAAGCAGATAAAAGTATATTTAAAAGTAAAAATGGTAAAATACCCTTGATTATAAAGAAAAAAATTCAAATTGATTAGTAAATTTTTTCAAATTTTCTAATTAAATACAAAATTAATTTAGGTACATAATTAAGATTTTTTTTAATTTTCAGTTCAATGAAACTTAATTTTCTTTTAAAAATTTTAAAAAAATTGATATATTCTAATAATCTAAAAAAATTATATTTTTAAGTAAAAATATTATATATGTATTTCAAAAATAATTAAAATGAAAAATTATATTTTTTTTGATAGTGTACAATCTTTTTTATTATTTATAATAAATATATTTTTATTATTTAAAATATTTACATTTTTTTTAATTTTTAGAAAAATAGGTGAAAAATTCAAAAAATATTATTTAATTTGATTTTTTATTTAAAAAGAAAGTAATTATAAAAAGAGATTATAATATATTAGGTTTTATAACCATTAATATATACAAGGTATTTTGGTCTTTTTATTTATTCACTTAAGAAAAATTTTAGTTATTTTTAAATTGAAAGATTATTTATTTAAAAAAATAAATGTGACAGACCATTTAATTTGTTTCTTAAAAAGGAGGGATGAACTTGTTAAATAGTTTTATATCCTTTATTTTTTATAATTCATGTCATATACCATTATGAGAAAGAAAAAGTATAAAGAAGCAATTTTGATCAAAGAGTAGAAATTTGAACAAATTTAAAAATTGGTCGTATAATTTGACATGTGCAATAATTTTCATTAATTGAAAAAACTGAAATTAAATATTAAATAAGAGAAATCAAATTGAAATTATCACCAAATCGAATTAATCAAATCAAAATTTTAAATTTTGGTTAAATCAATTAGATTGTTTTTTCGGTTAAAAATGAATATTATAAAATATCTTTCATTTTAAATTTAAATATATTATAAATATTTATTGTTCATAATATTAAAATTTTCTAATTTATTTATATAATAAAATGAAAAAAAAAAGAAAATAATGACATGAAATAATGTTATATAATACTAAAAGTAAATATTATATCCTAATGTTTCATAAATGTAGTTATGCAAACTAATTTTACATCAATTAAATTATAAATTTATAAAAGAGATGAAAAATATAAATATATAAATTAATTAGCACATTAAAAATTTTAATTTATTTATTTAAAAATGAAAAAAAAAATAAATAGACCGATTTGATTAATTTAATAAATGAAACTTCTTAATCGAATTGAAAATCGAAAATTAAAATTTTTTATATTTTTTAACCGAATCGAACTGATCATTATATATATATATATATATATATTATATATATATATATATATATATATATATATATATATGTATATTACTTTTCATCCATTCAATTTATAATTAAAAAAAAAAATTGTTTATTTTAAATTACATATTTTTTTTTTCAGTCAAAATATATTCATACATAAATTTTCTTTGTGTTTTATATTGATTGAATGTATACAACTTATATAAATAAATGTTTTCAAAATTTTAATTTCTTTTTAAAAAAAAAAAACTTTATGTATCAAAATATATATGAGATCATAAGCGCAATTTAGTTTTTAAAATATATATGAGATCATTAATGAATCATCATCTTGAGATTATTCATTATATTAGTTATGGAAGTAACTAAATAATTACTCAATTTTATTATTAAAAAAAAAATACACAATTTAATGATGGGAAAGGAAACAAAGCATAAGGGGTTCTCTTCGTTTTGGAAAATGGGGTTGACCCGTCAAATCTAGAGCACCTCATGCGTTCAGCCCCAAGATCAGCAACCCCATAATGAATTATGAGAATGAGAGGTCCCATTGCTTTTGGCTAAGATGGTGTCATTCTAGTCCACATAGCCCATTGTAAACTGGTTAAAGGTGGTATTGCATTTGTTCCGCTGATGGAATGTGTTTTCCATGATCAAATTTCTAATAAGAGGGATATTTATTTTTTACCAAAGTCATCACATCCGCCTTCATCCGAGGTCGATAATACTTTTATCTAATTGCTTTGGCAGTCAATACTTTTCCTTCCAATATGCATTTCACAGGAAATCTTCATGAATTCCCTTCAAAACATATTCTGCCTTACTCAATTTTTAACATTTGAACTAAGGGAGAGAATAAGCTCATTTGTCAAAATCTCATTGTGGGCAAAGAAGTACACACTGCGACACTTCATCTTTTTTGCTTCTTTAGGATCCTCAGGCAACTTGCCTTGCTCCAGTAAACTTTCAATGGATCCAGCTAACATAGTTCATCAATCTCCATAACTTCAACTCCCTCATGTATATTAGGAACAGCAAAAGACCTATGAAAATTCTTTGGCAACTCAACTAGATGTGCGGCGGCAAGTTTTCTAAGACTATCGACTCGACAATTCTCTCCCCTTGGGATTTTGCAAAATTGTAGCTTCACATCTTTAGCCCTATTGGATATTTTAACTTCGAATTCCTCTTCGGTTTACCATATAACCATGTGAAAGTCACTATGTACTTTGAGTACTTCAAGCCAAAGATAATCTGCGAACAATAACCCTTGGATCATTACTTTGTATTCAGTTGTGTTGTTTGTGGCTTCAAATTCTAATCTCAAGGCACACTCTAACAAGAATCCTTGTGCATTTTTCAAGACAATTACAATACCACTACTTCCTTTGCTACTGGCCCCATCAATAGATAAATCCAGCTCAGCTTGGCATTATACAACTATTCTTTCACTTCACCTTCTTCCTTTTCTTCCTTTGTGTGAACCCATAATTTTACACCTCATCATTTGGCAGCAGCTTAATACCTACTAAAATTAGTGTGCTACACAGAGTTAGCATGACGATCCCGTTAATTGATTAGCGGACAGGAGTCAAGGGGGCAGTGCCCTTTATGGGAGAGCAGGGGGCAGCACCGCAGAAGCTAAAAATGGACTCTTAGTCACATTAGTACGAGAATGTGTAATTTTTAAACACTGGCATTTTTTCTACTCTGACTAGACCTTCTATATCAGACATCATTTTTTTGAAACTGACCTGAATCTCTCTCAAACTGACTGCTAAAATGTTCTAAAATTAATTTCGAATCTATTCAAATTGACCATTAATTTTCTGAGCTCTGTAACTTTTGAAAACTGATCCGAAAGTCTCAAAACCTAGCCAAACAAAAAAGTGCATTTGAGCCAGCACGCCCACAGAGGCTTTGGGCAGCGTAGGGCTGACGGCCTTGCTAGTGGTGCGGGCCCCACTACCCCGTCTACAATTCCCAAAATACCCCCCAACCTGATTTTTTAGCCCTTTCTAGCCCTACTCCTCATGTTCTTTTCACAATTTCACTACCTAAACTACCTTCATCCATTTTTCCTATAAATACCCCCTCCATCCTTCATCAACATATTTTTTGAATTAGTATTGAATGTTTATTTACTAATTCCTCTCTTCTTCTTCCTTCAATCACTCTCTAATTAATTAATTAATCTTTTTAATTAATTAATTACCTCTCCCTAACCAAGTTAATTAATTTTTTTAATTAATTAAAACTCTTTTTTTAAATTAAAATTAATCACTCAATTAATTAGTTAATTAATCTTTTTAATTAATTAATTAGTCACTTTTCTTTTCCAAAGTCAAATTAATCTTTTTTCTCAATCCACATTTCATCCAAATTAATTAATTAGTTATTTTAATTAATTAATCCATCAATCCATCCATTTCATCACATTTATTAGTTAATTAATTATTTTAATTAATTAATTAATCTCCCAATCAATCCAATTATCCGGTCCCGATAAAACGAAATTTCGATCCGGTAAAATCCTCCGCCGGTAAAAAACAAAGGTATCAGCCTTCTTCCCTCAATCTTAAAACACCCAAAACAAAATCAATTTGATCAACTCTTAAACCCCTCCACTTAATCGTGGAATGAACTACGTGGGTTTTGATCCCCATTCAACGGGGTATGTATGCATGTTTGGAATCTAAATCCAAATATCTATCAATCTCTTTTTTCCTTTTTAATTTATGGATATTTTATTTTAATTTTCTCCTTGTACTCATATCATATTCATGCATCTTATTTATAATTATCATCTTATAATATTTGTCATTCATGAAATCAATTTTTCAAAGTCAAATTAAACTTAAGAGCCAAATTTTGATTATTTAAAACCAAAAACCTAGTCCTCAAGCTCAACCTGGTTTGAGACTAGTGATTTTATCTAGGGGCAAATTAAAGTAAAAAAAATAATAAATTGGAGTCAAATTGGGTTTTTCCTTGGTTTTCCCATTTAAAAATAAATTAGGGTGGTGACTCCTAAG
This sequence comes from Reutealis trisperma, assembly GCA_947687605.1. Classification (NCBI taxonomy): domain Eukaryota; kingdom Viridiplantae; phylum Streptophyta; class Magnoliopsida; order Malpighiales; family Euphorbiaceae; genus Reutealis; species Reutealis trisperma. Next base: position 58,321 of record CANTUT010001493.1, read on the forward strand.
ATCATTTTTAAAATCAACCAAATCTGAACCCAAGGGTTCCATCATGAGTCTAAACCCGAATGAGCATCCCGATTCTCTCTAGTACATCAGGCTGGTGCTTAGGCAAGGCCTCACAGCTGACGACTCCACTGGAAAATGGTTGCCACCTTTTTAAAATAAAAAGAAAAATAAGAGGATTACTATTTGGTTAAGGAAATTTTTTTTCTAAAATAATCTCTATTTAGCTCATTAAGTATAATTTGACTTTTATGCATCACTTTATATAATAAAGGCTCATTGCCTAAGCCTTTGCTTTAGGAAAACTTTTGAATGGCAAGTAGCATTCTCTCGACAACTCTCTTTGAGTATGTTGGGAGATAGCGAAAGCATTCCACCCCGCGACGAATCCCTGATCATTTTGGTGGTGTAACGAGCAATTAGTACTGTTGGACCCATGCGAGGCTCCTTACCTCACATATGGTTAGTTATATCGATGCTCTAGTGGGACGTAGACCCTTAAATCAAACCACCTTTCACCCTTGCACATATAGCTACCTTTGCCTTTGACCTTAGGTTCCATGTACCATAATCATCGATACTCTTGTATGTTCATGAAACCTTTTTCAGCATGTATCACATCATGGTTATACATACATAACATGAGAAGCTCAACAAAGTAAACTCTCAAACACCTCAAAAACCCAAACTAGTGGTCCGTTACCCCAAAACACCTCACACACTCACCATATACATCCAGTGACCAACCACGTGGAAGGAATCCTTTTATCGACACACCTTCTTCACAACTTTGTATTCTTACGGATTTTTTGTTTTCTATTTCAAAGGTACTAATGGCCAATACTTCCAACTTTGACTAAGAGGTGATAGGCACCTTTTTCACCAATCTTCTTAAGAAATAAGAGGAAACTTTTCAAGCTGCACTCACCATCACCCTTAAGACCTAAGCTGACACTTTCACCCATACTCTCAATGCTCAGTCTACTACCTTTATTGATGCCCTTAACTCCCAATGCCAGTCCATCATCAATGAGGTCAAGGAAATGACCAATACCACTATTACTCGCCTTCCTGCTTATGTTGAGCCTACATTTACATAAACTGGGACTAGCCATGCCCCTACTCCTACTCCTTTTATTATCGATCTCACATATAAAGGGAAAGCACCTGAGACTCTAACTTCTCCTATTATGGACTTAAACACAACCACTCCCTCTCTCACTACTGTGAACTCTTAATTTTGCACCTTCCAGTATGTGTTTGAACCTTAAAAGTACTTAGACTTGGTAAATAAACTTTCAAAAGTCAAAAACTCTCAAAATGAAAAAATCAAAATATTTCTTTTTGACATTTGAACTCTCTCAAATCATCCGGGACTGAGTAACGAATACAACACAACTAGAATCATGTAAAATAGATAAGAAATGAGCGAGAACGAGCGAAAATGGTAAAATGGGTGGAAGTGAGGCCGGCTACCACACAGAACTATGCAATACCGCATAACCCTGTGTGGTTGCCACACAGCCCTGCACGGCATCACAGTAGTTTCTGTAGAAACTCTAGTGAAAATTCCTTTTTTTCACTATCCCACATTGGAAGTTTATGCATTATGAGCTCCAGCCTTCCCTATATATATAGATGGCCTCTCTACACTTCAAAAGAAGAACTTCTAGAGCTTGAAAAGTAATAATTTCAAGCAAACTGCTTTGCATTTGCTCCTTGCTTTGCAAAGCGAGTTGGGAGGTTTCTCTTTGATCCCTACCCGACTAGTTTAAGGCTTTTTGCCACCCACCTGTTTGAGGCAAGTCTGTTGCCTAAGGCTTGTGTCCACTTCCCAAGGCTAGCCATCTGTCATCCAAGGCTATCTACTGCCGTCTAAGGCTAGCTAATGCCTAAGGCATCCCACACCAGCCGCTGCCCGTCGTCCAAGGCCAACTGCCTCCTGCCATCCAAGGCTAGCCTCCGCCCGCCACCCACCATCCAACGCTAGCCGCCACCCATCATCCGAAGCCAGCTGTCACTTGCCATCCAAGGCTAGCAACTGCCCGCCACATGCCATCCGAGGCTAGTCGCCACCCGTCATTTGAGGTAAGCTCCTTTTTCCTTTAATTTTTTATTGTCAAAATTTCCTTGCCTCTTTTTGTTAGTTAATTAAATTGATTCATCTAGGTTACTAGCTAATCAACTTAGTAATCAATTAAATTAATTCATTAACTCAACCCTCTTTTAATCAATGAATCAAAACATGATAAAGTGGCTAGGCTAAACTAACCCCTTCGCAAGAAGGGAGAACTGCGTGGATTCTGATTCCTATTCAAAGGAATACGTAGGTATGCTTGGTGTAAGCATCGAATCTAATTTAAAACTAACCAACTCTCCTCCCATCACTTTCTTCACTTACTTTTATTTTGCTTTCCTTTACTTAGTTATTAGGTTTAGTTTGGGGAATGTGTGACTTCCCTATAATCCATAAGGGCTAGAGGAGGTATCCCCTAAGTTTATATTTCATTGTAATATTAACTCTCTTTTATTTTGAATTCTAATTGTGTATAAACTTTATAGATTGAATGATCATGCATACTATAAATTGTTCATGCATTTTAATTTATTCATGAAATATATTTTAAGTCACCTCTATATTATTTGGCCAAACTTATTTTGTTAAATTAAACTAAAAATCTAGTCGCCAAATCCTCTTTGGTTTCGAGGCTAGTGATCCTTTTTCTTTTGGGCAATAATTGGAGTCAAATGGGTTTTTTCCTTATATTTTCCCAAATAAAAATAAATTAAGGTGGCGACTCTAAGAAATAATTTTCAAACCTATCAAAAATAAGCTCGAGGGACTCCTTATGAGTTCTTTCCCTAATGAGCATTTCAATTCCCTTTAGCTGATCGAACTGGTGCTCGAGTGAGACCTTATAGCTGGCGACTCCACTGGGGAGTAACTTTCTTTTAATAAAAGGAAAAATAAGTGGACTACTAATTAGTTTAAAAAGAGTTTGGCCTTTTAATATGATTGTGACTTTACATGCATCACTTGCATAGGCTCTTTGTCATCCAACCTAGTTTTAGAAAAACAATGGATAGTGATTAGCATCGAGTGGGTGACCCTCCTTGGGTCTATTCGCCGATAGTGAAATCATCCATCCCGCGATGAATTCTTTGATCCTTTCAAAGGTGTAACAAGTATGCACATACTGTTAGACCTATGCGAGGTCCTTTGACGCACATGTGGTTAGGTATATCCCTTCTCTAGTGTGATGAGTATCCAAATCGAGCCACCCTTACCCTTTTATGTAATGAACTTAGATCCTGGCTTTAGATTGTATGTACCATAATTAAAAGCCTTGCATCTTTGCATTCTCATGAAATGTTTTCCTCATGCATATCATACATCCATATTTTATAACAAAACATGCATACATCTTAAGTCTAGGTTATACCTTGAACCAAAAAAGGGTCATATACTTACTTTTATCCCAACACCTTCACTTCTAAACTTTAAACACTCTCACTTCTATCTCATTCACCTTTGCCCCTATAAACCTTAAGCCATCACCCTAAACTTTACCCCTTTACCTTAGCCTTTAACCTAAACACTAATACCCTAACCCTAAACCTTACCTCTTTACCTTAGTCTTTAACCTAAACACCAATACCCTAATCCTAAAACTTACCCCTTTACCTTAGCCTTTAACCTAAACACCAATACCCTAGCTCTAAGCCTTACCTCTTTACCTTAGCCTTTAACCTAAACACCAATATCTTAACCTTAAACTTCACCTCTTTACCTTAGCCTTTAACATAAACACTAATACCCTAACCTTAAACCTTACCCCTTTACCTTAGCCTTTAACCTAAACACCAATACCCTAACCCTAAAACCTTGCTAGTGCTGCTGTGCCCCTATCCAAGTCCTCCGGGTCCATATCTAAGTCATTTGAATTCATGTCTACGTCACCTGAGTCAGAGTCTACGTCAAAGTCTTTTGAGTCTATTTCTATCAAATCTTTCTTTGAATTTAAGTATGTCAGGTTTTACCCTTCAGAGTCTGTATTTTACCTTCTAGGCTTATCCTTTAAATGTACTTATGATTGGACTTTTATCAGTAATAAAGAGTTTAAACTTTTGATTTGTTTTAATTTTTCTAATTCGTCTTTAAATAGGACATCTTAAAAAAAAGAATAAAAAAATGAAAAATGCAAAAAAAAATGATGAAAAAGGTAAAAGGATTAATTAATTATGGCAAAAAAAAAGAAAAAATCCAAAATCTAATACATTGCATTTACATGGCAATAGTGAAAAAGCTCATGGACTGTTCTATACAAGACAAGGTAGGGATGATCCAAGCATCGTAGTTCACAAGATCCTTACCTACACACACAAGAAACTTGTTAAAGAGAAGCTATGGAGAATGAACACAAAATAGGCCAAAAGGTATCATGACCAGCTATATGCAGTCGAGGAAAAGAGAATCGATGCTCTATACAAAATTCAAGGTTATCAATGCAGACTAGCCGAGCACTTCAACTAGAAGGTGAGAGACAAGGGTTCACAAGAAAGAAATCCAGTTGTGGGATAAATCCAAGCCCTATTCATGATCTAAGAGGAAGTGCATGCTCAAGAAGATCCTATCCAATAAAGGCACCATCTTCATGGATGTGGACACAAGCGAATTCTCCCATCCTGGCAACCTGGATCAGCTGAAACGATGCATCATCTAAAGATGACATTTGCATTTCATTTTTTTTTATGCATATGTAATCAGAACTACGTGGACCTGATTCTCTTTGAAAAAAGTGATGAAAAAATGATGATAATAACTGTAAGGGATACATAGGCAGTCCATCTTGGGTGTGGTCTAAATCATAATACAAAATATTTTGTTTGTGTCTCATTCTCATTGTGCCTAGTGCATCATTCATTTAATTCTTTTTCCTAAACAAAAAGAAAAAAAAAAGAAAAAAAAAAGAAGAAGAAAAGAATGCTCGCTAAGCTGAAAATCCGAAAAGGTGGCTTAGGTAGAAATTAGTGCAAAAATAAAAGATGTCTCATTTAATAATGATCAAGTTTTGCAAAATGCAAGCCCATCATTATGATAAAAAGAATAGCCCATTCAATGTTGTCTATAGCTTATCCTATTTTTTATAGTCCTGTCAACCTGTAATTATTTTGAACAAAAAAAAAAGGTCATGTTTGAAGTCATGGTCTAGCCAATCCTCCTCTAATTCCTGAGATGCAAATCTCTCGTGTCCTCATCAGAGTCAAAGTCTGTCATAATCTCCTTTATTTTGAGTCACTACTGCAACCTATGATATCACACTTCTAGTAGATCCCCAAGTTTCCTTCAAAGAACAAGTCACCCTTTTTGTTTAAGCTACAGTCTTTTTCTTACTAATGGCTCCTCATATAGTCTCTCCTTCCTCAGCTGCTTCATCCTATATTTCTCTCAGCAAGGCAGCCTGGTACTCTTTCTCAATTGGCCAAACCACCTTTATCAACTACTTGGCATACCTCTCTGTGATCCTAAGTAAAATCCCAAAATAAACAGCATAATAACTTCTCATCCAACCATCACTTGATAGCTCTGGCAATGGGAGCTATGATCTGCATAAACTCTAAGAAGAAAAAAAAATTAGAGGCACATCCAGAGCCTGCCTCATCTACCTCAAAACCCTCATCCCCTAGTGGAAAGTTATTAAAACTAAGCCTAACAGGCAAAATCACTTGATACCCATGGCCCCTAGTTAGGAGAGATCTAATCCTTTACCATTAGTAGTGCTAAAAATGTGTCCTCCAAAGGCAAGCTGCAAGCAACCATCCTATCTGATATCTTATTGAGTCTTAATAAAGCATATGTAGACTGAAGAGCAAGGGCCACCACTCAAAAATAATCCATCAACCACACTTAATCCAAAATCTAAAACCAGACACCGACAAAGCACTCAAAGCAAAAAGGGTAAGAATAGACAAATTTTTCTCATCGAAGAATAACTGGCAAGACAATTCATCTCTCTAAACCCTTAACAAAGCAGTTAAGGCTCATCAATATCTTTGCCAACACAGCTCTAACCATAAAATGTCTCTATTCCATCTGCCTCTATGGCATCAGCCTAATCAACAGACTTGTATCTGACACTCAAATAGAAAATCAAGGCCCTCATATTGAGCCTGTGCCCCTCTCATATCTCCCTGGTCACCAAGATCATGAAACTTCTCAATCACAGTGATCAAGTTCATTTGACCATCACTGACCATCATTTGGCTTGTGACATCTTGAAACAAGTTTAAAAAACTCTTGAAAAATCTAGGAGATGCCAAACTCTAAGCTTTGGCACCGTTAGAGCTACCTCGGGATTGTAGTCAAGCTATAGCATTGAACTTCCCAAATGTAGGACACAACTCCACTTTAGCAGCACCAAAATAGAAAACGGGCCACCAGATTCCAAAACCTGAAGCAACCCCTCAAACCCATTGTAAAGCCACTATGGAAAATATCCCACACCAATCCAAGTTGAGTTTCTCAAACTTTGTAAAGTTTCTCAATCTACAAATGCATATCTCCATAGGACATAAAAGTCATATAAAAAATTACATTCACAAAGCAAATGTGTGAATCCATCCTCATGTATCTATGCAATCATCCATTACAGACATCATCATAAATCATGCATGGCATAGAAGTCAAATAAAAGGTCTACGAATTTTGAAACATGCAAGCATCATTTGTACACCAACATCTATGCAATCATCTGCAATCATGCACCATCATGCATAAGCCAAGCCAATAGCCTCACTAGCCTCTCTTAAAGCTAACCAATACTTCCTCAAAGCTGACTGATATCTCCTAAAATTGACCAATGCCTTTTTAAAGCTAAATGATACCTTTCCATATCTAATCAATGAAGCATGACTTTCAGAGTCCTTTTACTCCTGAAAAAATTCCCTTAAGCCTTCTGAAACCTAACCCCTCACATTCAGAAGCCTAAGTTTCTTTGGCACAACCAAAATCTTCTTAGAATCTCTTAAGCCAACTCACCATAAGCTGAGGCTCTCCCTTTACCAAAATCTTTTCAGAATCTCTCAAGCTGACTCGCCATAAGTCGAGGCTCTCCTTTCATATCTTATCCAAAATTCTCTTCCACCTATAAATGTCTAGAGATGGTCACCTAGATATCCATATGGTTCCTTTTTCCATCTCATTTATCCAAATCCATCAACCACCCCTAAATGTCAAGAAATGATCACCTAAGATATCAATGTGGTTCCTTTTTCTATCTCTTTTATCCAAATCTATCATTTTCACTCATAAAATGTCTAGAAACAATCACCTAGACATCTATATGGTTCCATTTTTCCACTTTTTTTTACCCAAATCATCTTTACCTCTAACATTAAGGCCAAATAGATAGCCTTGATTGATATTTATCCAAATCTTCTTTACCTCTAAATATTAAGGCCAGACAGATAGCCTTGATTGAGATTTACCCCAGATCATCTTTATTTTCAGTATTAAGGCCGGACAGATAGCCTTAATTGAAATTCACCAAACCTTCTTTATCTCCAACATTAAGGCTAGATAGATAATCTTGATTGAAATTCACTAAACCTTTTTTATCTCCAACATTAAGGCCGAACAAATAGCCTTGATTGAAATTCACCAAACCCTCTTTATCTCCAACATCAGGCCTAACAGATAGCCTAGATTGAAATTCACCAAACCTTCTTTATCTCCAACATTAAGGTCGGACAGATAGCCTTGATTGAAATTCACCAAACTTTCTTTGTCCTCTAACATTAGGGTCAAATAGATAGCTTTAATTAAAATTCACCAAAACCATTCTCACATCCAACATTAAGGCCAAACATATAGCTTTGATTAAAATTCATCAAACCTTCTTTGTCCTCTAACACTAAGGCCAGACGGATAGCCTTAATTAAAATTCATCAAACCTTTTTTGTCCTTTAACATTAAGACCGAACAAATAGCCTTAATTGAAATTCACCAAGACCATTCTCGCATCCAATGTCAAGGCCGAACCAACAACCATTGATAAAACCTCATTTATCCTAAAGGGCCTCCTTCCAAAGGACCTGACAAGGACATACAAGCCTAGAGTCTGACATGGCACCTCTTCCTAACAGTCACTATCATCAGAATCACCTTTTGTTCAAAGTCAATTTTGATGAGGGGGCAGATGTGAACCCTTCATTTTACACCTCATCATTCAGCAACAGCTTAACACCTACTAAAATTAGTGTGCTATATAGAGCCAGCACAGCGATCTTGCTAGCCGGTTAGTGGGCAGGGGTCAAGGGGGAACGCTCCTTATAGGAGAGTTGGGGGCAGTGCCCTCGGAGCTAAAAATGGATTCTCAGTCACATTAGTAGGAGGATGTTTAATTTTCAAACACTAGCACTTTTCCTACCCTGGCTGGACCTTCTATATCATACATTATTTTTTTGAAACCGAGTGGAATCTCTCTCAGACTGACTGCTAAAATGTTCTAAAATTAATTTTGAACCAATTGAAACTGACCAATTAATCTTCTGAGCTCTGTAACTCCTGAAAACTGATCCGAAAGTCCCAAAACATAATCGAACAGAAAAGTGCATTTGAGTCGGCACATCCACCAAGGCGGGCTACCCAGAGCATCGGCGAAGGCATGGGCCCCACTGCCCAGCCTGTAATCCCCAAAATACCCCCCAACCTAATTTTGCAACCCTTTCTAATCCTACCCCACAAGTTCTTTTCACATTTTCACTACATAAACCACCTTCATCCATTTTTCCTATAAATACTCCCTCCATCCTTTATTCCAACACATCTTTTGAATTAATATTGATGGTTATCTACTAATTCCTCTCTTCTTCTCCCTCTAATCACTCTCTAATTAATTAATTAATCTTTTTAATTAATTAATTACCTCACCCTAATCAAGTTAATTAATCTTTTTAATTAACTAAAACTCTTTTTTAAATTAAATTAATCACTCAATTAATTAGTTAATTAATCTTTTTAATTAATTAACTAATCACTTTTTTTCCAAAATCAAATTAATCCTTTTTCTCAATCCACCTTTCATTCAAATTAATTAATTAGTCATTTTAATCAATTAATCCATCAATCCATCCATTTCATCACATTAATTAGTTAATTAATCATTTTAATTAATTAATTAATCTCCCAATCAATCCAATTATCTGGTCCTGATAAAATGAAATTTCGGTCTAGTAAAACCCTCCGCCCATCAAAAGCAAAAGTATCAGCCTTTTTCCCTCAGTCTTAAAACACCTAAACCAAAATCAATTTGATCAACTTCTAAACCCCTCCACTTAATCGTGGAACGAACTATATAGGCTTTGATCCCCATTCAACGAGGTACGTAGGTATGTTTGAAATCTAAATCCAAATCTCTATCAATCTCTTTTTCCCTTTTTAATTTATGGATATTTTATTTTAATTTTCTCCTTGCACTCATGTCATATTCATGCATCTTATTTACAATTATCATCTTATAATATTTGTCATTCATGAAATCAATTTTTTAAGGTCAAATTAAACTTAAAAGCCAAATTTTGATTGTTTAAAACTAAAAACCTAGTCCCCGAACTCAACTTGATTTAAGGCTAGTGATTTTATCCATGGGCAAATTAAAGTAAAAAATTAATAAATTAGAGTCAAATTGGGTTTTTCCTTGATTTTCCCATTTAAAAATAAATTAGGGTGGCCACTCCTAAAATCATTTTTAAAATCAACCAAATCTGAACTCGAAGATTCCATCATAAGTCTAAACCTGAACGAGTATCCCGGTTCCCTCTAGCGGATTTGACCAGTGCTCGAGCGAGACCTCACACTTTGCATTAGTGTGAACCCTCAAATTTGCACCTCTAGACATCTATCACTCAATTATGAACCCATGGAATCAAACCGAGCCCAAATTGGATGAGAAATAGACCAAAATAGGCTGAACAAGAGGAAAAAGCTTGACTGCTACAGAGCTTCCAGCGGCATTACCGTAGGGACTTGTGCAGTTCCTCATAGCCCTATGCGGCATTACCGCAAGGCCTTTTGCAGTGCCACACACAAGGCTGCGACACTACCCCATATTAGTGTGCTACAATTCCTACAAATTTCTATGATCCCACATTGAAAATGTATGAAACTTTTCCCTAGCTTTCCTCCTATACAAAGGAGTCCTCCCACTCAGTTTTGGTTACCTTTTGGCTCTAAATTGCTTAATCAACTCCTTGATCTCAAAAGCAAACAATTTTTTTAAGCTTGGTTCAAAAGGAATGAGCATTTTAGTTCTAAATTTTTCTTTCGTTTTTTTATTATTCTTGTTTTGCATCTACTCTTTGCTTTGCAAAGCAATTGTGTTGGATCATCATTTCAAGGAAAATTTCCTCAAGTCTACCAAGGAAGTTTCCTAACAATGCTATCCAAGTCACCCTAAGCCGTCTGAGGGCTATCATTCTACCAAACTGAGAAGGTGGAATTGTGATTTGGTTGCCCCTTCATCTGCCCTATGTCCCTAAGTTGCGCTCATGCTAGGTATTTTACTTAAACTCAAACTATTTTTTTTTCTTTATTTTGTTTTCTTGTTTTCTCTCCTTGGGATCTTTTCTCCCTCTAAGACTCTTTGCCTTTTCTATTTCTCTTCTACCTCATATTCCCTAATTAATCATTTTAATTTGATTCATGCTAATTAAGTTTTGACCTAATTAACAACTTGGTAATTAATTAAATTGATTAAATCAATTAATTCAAACTTCCTTTTAATCAATAAACTAAAACATAATAAAAGGCTGAGAATAAATAAACCCTTTTTGCAAGAAAGGTCAACTATACATATTTTGATTCTCATTCGAGGGATACGTATGCATGCTTGTTCCAAGCATAAAATCCAATTAAAATAAACAATAATATTCCCCCTTTTCACCTTCTTCATATAGACTAAGATTTATTTTCTATTTTTTGCTTTATTATATTGCTTTAAGATTTAGTTTAGGGAATGTGTGACTTTCCTAGAACCCATAAGGGCTAGAGGAAATATCCCCTATTTTAGGTTTTCATGTAAATTTAATTTATGTTTTCCCTTTTAATTTCCTTTTTGTTATTTTACTTATTGAATGAATGAATGAATCATGTATATAATTGCACATGCATTTGTTAGTTTTTCATGAAATTTATTTTAAGTCATTTTGTATTAAACTAGCCAAACTAATCTTTTCTAAATAAGCCCCAAAGAGTGGCAAGATCAGGCAAAGATAAGCTGCTTGTCATGCACTCCTCCCAAGCAGCCCCTCTAACACAATAAGGGGGCTTTTGGCCTTCACACTCTTTGACCACTTTAATTTGTCCAATGATCGAGATAAGAACCTAGAAAAGACAACAATGAAGGAATAGGAGAAATCCTTATACCTATAGCCTTTGTAAGCCCTAGTATGTCCTGGTCCTTGATTATCGAAGCTAAAGCAACATCAAATTTAGCATCATTAGTGATGTTTTTTAGACACTTCTCCATATCAGCGAGCTTCTTAGTAGCTTAGGAACTGTGAATGAAGGCACTAATGCATCGGGTTGAGCTGGCCCCACTTCTTCGACTCTTTAGGTAAATATTCCACAAATGCCTTTCCCTTCCCTGCAACTGGAGGAGGGGGATGAAGAGGTGGTAAAGCATCCCTTTTAGGAATAAAAATCCCTCCTTGAGCAATAGGTCGCACCATAAGTTGTGCTGGAGTAGGGGCTGAAGGAATAGTCCTTGCCATAATTGAAACCTTAGGATCATAGGCCTTAATAAGTCTCCTAGTGCCTAAAGGATTCTCTGCCTATTTGCCAGAACCTTTGGCAAGCAGACGGTGGTGATCTTGATTATTTTGTAGCCACAGACTTTTAGTACGGTATCGAGAGCTCACCTAAGGGGCTATAAGTTTTTACTTGCACCTTTGCCATCTGCTTATGAATATCCTAGTACTGCTTGGGCTTCTTTATATAAAATATTAAAAAAAAAAGGATAAACAACCAAAAAAATGAAGAACAAATAGCTTCAATCAATAAAGGCAAAGACTTACCTTGAATATCCTTAAGGCGAAGAACAAGTATGGGGTTGCCCTGTGCATCCCTTAAATACACAATAAGTCTCATCTTCTCCACATCATAAACAAAGTTCTCGAAGACAATGGTCCTTAAATCCCTTTACTCCTTATCTGACAATCTCTCAGCCAATCACAAAGGCTTTCAATTAGTAGCCAAAGGTGGCTAGGGAAGCTAAAACATTTTGACCTATCACCTTAGCCATCAGACTCTAATCAACCCTAATTTTTTCTTTCAATCTTTCACCTTCTCTTCTTTACCAAGAAATAAGTTGCAAAGAGGTTTCATGAAAGTCATATAAATAGTAGGAGATCTTTGGAAGCTCAAATATGAAAAAAAAAAAAAAAACACTAGAAAAGTTTAGCAAAGGGTCAAAAACCAAAGGTGAAGTAGATTACTTCTAAAAATGAAGATCCCTTGTTGAATTTGGAGTCAACATCATGGGATTCACTTGGAAATAATTAAAACACTCCATGAAGAAAGGATTGGGAGTAAAAAGAAGTCTAGCCTCTAATTAATGGTAGAAGAGACTATAATGGTTATGATCCTTGGTGAGAACTACCATTGTATCAGTGGAATAAATCCTCTTATATGGTTGAGAAAGGCAAAAAATAAACTGATTACTCTTGTTTAAGTTGTCACTGAAGGCAGCAAATTCATCCATGGTACCAATGGGTTTAATAGCACCTTATATCTTATCCAACACTAAGTGCAAGAGTCGTCTTGATCTCTTTTAGGAATGTTATCTTTCTTTAGTGCCATTTGACAAAATAAATGAAGAGATGATCTGGAAATTGAAAGGACATAAAGAAAATAGGAACAAGAAAAAGCTCAACAAACAACAGAAAGAATAAAGGGAGAATAGAAGCTTAAAAGAATGAAGAATGCAAGAAAAGAAATAAAAGTCTCAAAATGAATAAGTGAAGGGTATTTATAAAGGAAAAACTCCTTCATAACTTCTAAATAATAATGGAGAAAGATAAACAAGCGGCAAAATTTGAAATTTTTCGAGAATTGACTAGTTACAACTCCATATAGGAAGAAATTTGCATTAAATGCACAATTCCATTAGTTAAAGTATAAGAAAATGAGTCAACGATGGTTAACTTTCCCTATAAGGAACTAATAGGTGAAGCTAACCAATCATTAAGACCACTTTGACTAGGCAAAAGTGAACAATGAAATGGTGAAGATATACGCATTAGCAAGATATACCCATTAGCAAAGCCAAACAAAAAAAAAATGTTTCAACTAAGGCTTCATCCTCGATTTTCATCTCAGTGAAATAGGGGGACCTTTGGTGAGGGACAAAAATAGCTTCAAAGAATAATAGGCCCTAAAGATAGTCAAGGCTTCTTAACAACCACAAAAGAATATAGGCCAAAGAAAAAGCCCACTAAAGGCAAGCCCAAGGGAAAAGCCCCTCAGCATCCAAAAGAGGTGAAGCCACCACTTCGCCCTTCATAGACAGCTTTGCCTTTGCCTCTCATAATCAGAAACTTGCCCAACAAGCTTTCCAACTGTAGCTAATCTCATGAAGAACAAACGTCAATAGGTTCATGTCAGATAAAAGTTCTCCTTCAGGCTGTATGCCTTTGTCCCTTGACATAACCAAGCACCTTCTACATGATAAAAAGCATGTCCTAAGACCATGTTCCCTACTACCTATGTATTATATGCACCAATCATGAGCATGACATGTTAGGAGATATCATCTCTCTTTAGGGACCACTACCACTTATCCCTAACCCACAAAGGCATACACAAAGGGAGTATCAACACTAGACACAAATACCTAAACTCTATACTCTCTCATCTCTAGTTTTTCCCTAAAAAAAGCTCTTGAGCTATCTCGCCTTGTAAGAGAAATCTCCTGTTCAGGCAATCATCGGAAAAGCCCTAACTGAGTTAAGCATTGGAGGCTCTTTGCTAGGCAACAAGCCTAACCCTTTTAGGTGTCCTCTATATATATATATATATATATATATATATATATATATATATATATATATATATATATATATATATATATATATATATATATATACACACACACACACACACACCAAAGATGGTTCAAATTGAAGGTGCTCTCCATTAGAATTTTTTTTATTTTTAAGGAACTCTACTTCTGTATAGATTTCCTGGATGGTTTGGACCTCGGGTTAAATGAGCTAATAAAAGAAAATAAAATAAACCTAATCTATATACTATATAGCAAGTCTAAAGCTTGGCGAGAATTTTACTCTACAATGGATAGCCTAATTTTGTAGAAATTATTTTTCTAAATTTTCAATTTTTTTGAAATTTTTAAGAGAAAATAATTATGCATTGAAAATAGAAGAGTTAATGGAGATTGTAAGCTTAAGTGGCTCTTAAAATGTGTCTTTTGAGTTTCTTGACTCGCATGACACTTTAAAATATTAAATGTATATTTCTTTTTATTTTGCATTTCTTAAATTGGATCGTAATTTAATATTTTAATTAATATTATTTTAGTGGATAATTGAATAAACTTTTGAAGTTTTCAATTAGTAAAAAATTTCAAAAACTATTAAATGAATTGCAAAAAAATTATTATAAATCGAGATATTTACATTTACCATTTTATATATGCCCTTACAACCTCCTTCTTACTCCATTTATTTCTAGGACTGGAAACTTTTAGGAACTTTCAATGAACTGTCAATGCGAATTTCTAATTCTTTTGGCACAATTTGATATTTTATTATAAAATCTATATTCTTTTAAAAACTTTCATTTTTATTAAAAAATATATTTTTTCACTTAATTCAATATCACTAAAATTACTAAAATAATAATTTAAGAACTAAAAATATGTTATTTCTATTTTTAAACAAGCCCAGCTATTTGCATGTGCAAAATATTCATTTGCACAAGGCTTCAAATTTTAAAGGCCTATAAATATTAAACTGTAATAATTTGTTTTCTAGTCAAAATCTTTTATTATCTTAATTTCTTTCACTTTAATTATTTCCTATTTACTATAAAATCATTAATTATTCTCTCTCTTCAAAAAATCGTATCTCTTGCCAATTTGCAACAATCTCCTTTTTTTTTTTTTTTTTTTTTTTTGCCATCCTATCAATAAAATAATTTATTTGATTCTCTCCTCAATTAAACAATAAACACTCAAATTTATTGTGTAAATAGTCAAATTTTTTCCTTTCTTATATCCAACTCTATCTTAACCTTTATGAGCACTTTCATTTTCAACAAATTTGTTTAAGTGTTTTTGATTTTCTTTATATCATGGAGAATGGAATGTATTTTTGTATTTTCAAATTATGTCTTTTCTCAATTTCTTGGGGTCTAATTTTTAAATTAGCACATGGCCCCTAAAATATTTGAGATAGCCCTATTTTTAGATGAAACAAAAAATTTATTAATACTAGTGGCTGAAAGGCTAGTAAATAACATAAACCAAACGTGAATTCATGAATCATAGAATTGCATTTTCTGAGGAAATTATGTGTTGCATGCTTTTTATTGTTTCTTTACTTTTATACATTAGTTTTGATTTTTTTTCTTTTTTTGCTAATTCTTTTTTCTTTTTCTGGTAGTTCTTTTTTTTAATATATATACGCTTTTCAATTCCTTAGACCTTTCTTCAAATCTTTAGAGCTTTAAGTCATGTTGACTTAAATTATTTCTAAACTTAATCAATCTCTATTTTGATCTTGTTAATCAAATTAAAGCTCTCTAAAATGTATGTTAAGTGTTTATTTTGCAGATTAAACATATTTGATAGATTGAAATTTCAAAGATTTAAAGAATCTCTCAAAGTCATGAACTTAGCCTTTAAGTCATGACCTCTATGTAGGAATCACGACCATGACTCCTAAATCGCGATCGCGACCACTCTATCGCAACTAAACTTTTAAAGGCCAAAATCTTCAATTTTCTGCCTTTAGAGACAGAGGGAATCATGACCTCACTCGCGACTGTGACTAATGGCATGATCGTGGATTCATGATCACAAATCAAGAGTCTCGATCGCTACTTTTATATGGAAGCTATCACAGCAATGGATAGTTGAACCACCAACAAGAAGACAAAACGTGTCAACTAGTAGTTGAGATTTCTGAAGATCTCAACTACAAAAATACCATCTCAAGCTCAGGCGTAGCGATCATGACTTTGCCTGACAAAACATTTAATGTAAGATTTTATGGCTATTATGATAGATTTCTTTTTCATATTCTTTGTAACAAGAATTTGGAAGGAGAAAGCTATAAATACCCCTTCTAAAGACCTTTATAATGATCTAACAACCTTCATTTAAGCCAAACTCCTGCAAATTTATTTCTCAAAAGCCTTAACCTTTAATTATATATATTTAGTTGTTGTAAAAGGGTTGAGTGTTAGCCTTCAAAACATATTGTATTAGGTTGAGCGTGAGCCAATAGAAAACTTTTGTATAGGTTTAAGTGTGAGCCTAAGGGAAACACTTGTGAGGGTTGTGTGTTAGCCATTAAAACACATTATAAAGTTTAGAGTAAGCTTGAAACTCCATTGTAATTACCTAGAAGTAGTACAATACCCAATTGAGATTGAGGAATGGATGTAGGGCTTGTTAACACCTGAACCACTATAAAATTGCTTGTGTCTATTCTCTTTCCCTATCGCCTTCTATCTACATTTTTAATTTCCCATTAATTCAATCCCTCTTCTTGGTGCACAAGAGCAAACAAGTGGTATCAAAGCATGAGTCTTACTTTTAAAGCTAAATTATGTGAGAAAAGATCAAAATGGCCAATGAAGGGATGCATCACCTCAAGCCACACTTTGACGGCATCGATTATGCATATTGGAAATATAGAATGGAGGTATATCTTAATAGTGATCTCATAGATGTATAGATGCGTATTCTGCAAGTGTACAGATCACACAAGCAATATAGTAGTGAATGAGTTATCATTCCACTGGAGATTTTAGGTAAGTACTAGCTCAAAACATCTGCTAATGTTTAGTGAATCAAATTGGTGTTGATGAAAATGATTATAATTATATTCAAACTGAATTAAATATAAATTAAGTAAAATAACAAGAAGGAAAAAGGAGATGAAATCAAAAATAAAAGCCCATTCAGGTATTGAATCCTCTTAGCCCCTAATTGTATATCATGAACTACACATCAACTAAATTCATTCCATAAGTTGAATTGGCATTTCACTAAATTAGATAAAAATCTCTCTCGAGCAATTAAATCCCTATTTCCCAAGAGGAATGCAAGGAATCTCTTCTCAAGCAAATTCAATTAGGTCATGCTTTAGACTCGAGAAACTATCCACCAAAGAAGTCATGTAAGCCTATCTCTAGTGCCCCAATCAACCCACAATCTCTATGAGTGATCCATTCACATAAAGCTATCTCTAATCAATTATATGAAAACAATCCCCAAATAATAAGCATGCAATTATTAATTGGAATTTAAGCAATAATATTCATAAAGATAAAACAACTCAAAGAATGATTTAATTGAATAAGAAGTTGATTTAATATTCAAAAGGTTCTAGGGTTCATCAATACCCAAATTGGAAAGAATTAGTTCATATCACACATTGAAATCAAAGAAAGAATTAAAGAAATAAGAATTCTCAAACAATGCATGAATTAAGTGCCAAGAAATCCTGTTCTTCAATCTGCGATCTTCAATGTCTTCTTTCTCTTCCTATTCTCTCGCTAATTCCCACCGTCCTTCCCTCTGAAAAGTTGTTAGATCTGATCTTATAGTTTTGAATTTTCTGATGTGCACCTCTGGACCCACAGCTAGAGTTCCAACCGTGGCAACGTGAATGAAAGAAAACATGACTTTCCACGGGTGAGACCCCAATCGTGCCTCCACTTGTGGGAGGCTACTGGATGATTTCCTCTTTGCTCTTATCACATAGCTGGAATACCAACCATGACTCAACCCGTGGCAACCCATATTTCTCCAAAAAAATTAGCGTTTTGGCTTGGATCATTCACTGTCCTAGGTCATATTCAGATCATGGCATCTTTTGGCACTGGATTAACTAAAAGAACTATGAAAGCACTAAAATAAATAGATTAAACTCAATTGTAGGCATAAGATACATTAAAAACAAGGGACAAAATATAGTATTTTCAACACTCATCAGTGCACAAGGGCAAACAAGTGGTGTCAAAGCATTAGTCTTATTTTTAAAGCTTAATTATATGAGAAAAGATCAAAATGGCCAATGAAGGGATGCATCACCTCAAGCCACAATTTGACGGCATCGATTATGCATATTGGAAATATAGAATGGAGGTATATCTTAATAGTGATCTCATAGATGTATAGGATTATGTAATCAAAGAATGGAAGCCTCTCTCAATAATAGTTGATGGTGTTGAAGAATTAATTCCTAGAGAGGAATGGGTGGATGCACAAAGAAAAGCCAATAGCAAGAAGAAGAGAGCCATAGCAATTCTCCTTAGTTCTCTCTCAAGAGAAGAATGTGGTAGGGTTCAACATTGTTGAAGTGCTTTTAGCATTTAGAAAGCTCTAGAGAACTACCATTAAGAAATCAGGCAAGTCAAAGCTAAGAAGATTTAATTACTTACAACTGAGTATGAGCTTTTCAAGATGAAGTATAATAAGAGCATCATTGACTGACAAATAGGCTCCTAGCCATTGTCACCAATATGAAGAAATTAGGCAAAGTATATAGCTTGGTGTGAGGCCTCGCCCGAGCACCGGTCCGATCCGCCGAGGGATCAAAATGCTCTTCGGAAGAAACTCCACGATTGGAACTCGCTGTGAGTTCAAAAAATTGATTTTTGTAATGTGACAGTTGTGAAGTGAGTCGCCACTTTAATTTACTTATTTTAATTGGGAAAATCAAAGAAAACCCAAATTGATTGACTCCAAAAATATTTTGATTTTATCCCAATGGAAAATGCACCAATCCACGAGTGACCAAGAAGGGCTCGGGGATCAGGTTTTGGTAATTACATAGTTAAAAAAAATGTATTTTCTTTAGTTTGGCTAAAAATACAAAATAACTCTTGAAAAATGAATTTTTATGTATGCATAAGCAAGAATATAATGATGAATGAACAGATATATATATATATATAAATATATATATATATATATATATATATATATATATATATATATATATATATATATATATATATATATATATATATATATATATATATATATATATATATATATATATATATATGATGTGATGGAATGACAATAGTAAATAAATAGGCAAGATAAATCCTACTTAATTATTACAATATCAAAACAAATGAAATAAAGGGGATCTTTTCTCTAGCCCTTATGGGTACTAGGAAAAGCACACATTCCCCAAAATAAACTAAAAATAAAATCACAAACAAAAGATTAATATGAATAAATCAAAATAAAAAGGAAAACAATATTGATAAAAAGATTTTTAGAGTTGATGCCCTTCAGATTGGCAGCCTGCGTATCCTATTGAATAGGAATCAAACCCCACGCAGTTCTCCCTTCTTGCGAAGGAGGGGTTTTAAAAATGTGTTGGTTTGCTTATTAACTTAATTCTGATTCTTAAATTAATAAGTTTTAGATCTTTTCAGTTTTAAACCTAAAGAGAATTCTAGATCTGAATTTAGAATTTTAAAATGGGAAAGGGATTATACCTTTGTTTTTCTTAGCTTTCAAATGAATGGAACTAGTTTTGCTCCAGATCTCAACTCTACCTTGAATTCAAAGGACGCTTGGAATCTGGAACTAGAAGCAGTAAATGTGTGAGTATAAGAACGAAAATATGCTTTGAAATATGCCTCAACTGCTTTGAAAACTCTTGAATTGTTTTAGAATGCCTTGGAAGTCATGCCAAATGAGGCTAGAGGAAGCTCCTATTTATAGAGCTGCCAGAGGAGGAGCCGGCGGTACTGACAGCTGCGTCGACAAGGCGCCGGCGACAGGGGCGGCACGGTCGACGCGCCAGCTGGCGTGCCGCCTAACCGCCGGCATCAAATTGATGCCACCCAGTGCAGCACAGCCATGAACCGGAGGCACGAACTGCGTGCCGCCTCCCAGCACCACTCGTGCGGCTAAATCCATTTATGTCAGTTTCGGGCCCGTTTCAGCTCCGATTCAAGCTCTGTTTGATTCTGTGGATTCGTAACTGAAAGACGGTCCATTGGAGGTGCATTTTTGAGGGTTCACACTTGGTTGATATTAATCACAAAATTCCCAAACCTCTTCCAAAGAAAGACTATGGAGCTATAATTGCTAGCATTGAAGAAGCCAATAGGGATCTTGGAAAGGTTCCTACCGATGTTCTTATTGGCAAGCTCCTCACTGAAGAGATGTCTCTAGTAATAAAGAAAGAAGAACAATAAGAGAAGGAGAAAAAGAAGTCCCTAGCTCTTGAATCCTTCCTTAAAATTAAAAGCAAACAAGAAAGTAAGAGCTCAAGTGAATTGCAGGAAAGTGAAGATGATGATGAAGAACTTGCTATGCTCTCTAAAAGGGTCAATGACATCATTAAGAGAAGAAAGAAAGAGAAGAGGCCTTTTAGGAGATCATCTTCAAATTCTAACTCCAGCTCAAGCAAGGAGAACAAGAATGACATTACTTGCTATGAATGTGGTAAGCAAGGTCATATAAAATTGGAATGTCCTAAGAACAAGAAGAAAAAAGAAATGAGATAAAGAGAAGAAGAAAGGTTTCAAGGTAACATAGGATGATGACACCTCAAGTGATGAAGAGGAAGAGGATGTTACAAATCTTTGTTTCATGGCCTTAAAGATTATCTAATGAGGTAAGCTCTAATTCTCAATCTTGTGATGACGTTGATGATGATTTGCATGATGATGATAAGGATGAGGTTGAGCTAATTAAAGCTATGAATTTAAAATGCAAAAGTATAAATCCAAAATGAAAATTTTCAAAGATAAGCACTCTAAAATGGAGGAGAATTTTAAAAAAATTAGAAAAACTGGTTTTAAGTTTGAAAATCTCTAATGTTAGTTAAAAAGGCTCATTGGAGGAAATTACTTCTAAAATCTACTCTTTTGATTCTTTATATAAAGAAAACAATGCTTTAAAAATTGAGGTTAAAGAATTGAGAAACTCAATTTCAAAAATTCACAAAAGGAAAGAAGATTTGGATACTCTTATTGTATCACAAAGACCACCCCTTATGAGACATGGTCTTGGCTTTGATAGCTCTTCTTCATCCATGTCCTCTCTTACTATGTTCATAAGGGCTATAACTTCTCAAACCTGTAGCATTGAGGAAATTACCAAGGGAGTGAAAACACACACTAAACCTTCAAGTCCCAAAAGGACTCAAAAGGTATCACAAGGCTCTAAAGATAAGCCTCAAAGAGCAAATCATGCTTTTATGTATCAAAACAAACATGCTCAAAAGCACTCATAATCACAATACAACACTTGTTCTTGTATCCATTCTTGTCATAATGTTATCAAAGACCAAAACTTCATAACAAAATGGTTAAACCTAATAAGACTTTCAAGTCAAAGCTCAAGTGCAATTATTGTATGAAAAATGATCACATTAATGTATTTTGTTATATAAGGAAGGCTCAACTCAAGCTTGAGGACCCTTCCAAAGCTAACCCCTAAAGACCCAAATATATTTGAGTACCTAAAACAAGATGATTCGTCATTTCTTATAGGTGTGTCTCAAATCCACTACCAAGGAGAACAAATGGCATATAAATAGTGGATGTTTAAGATACATGACTGGAAATGCAAGCTTTTTCACAAATTTTTTAAAAAAATAGATGTGGAAACATCACATTTGGTAACAACACCAAAGGTAAGATAGTTGGCATTGGTACCATTGGTAAGGATAATCATTCTCTTATTGAAGATGTTCTTTTAGTTGATTGTTTAAAATTTAATTTGCTTAGTGTGAGTCAATTATATGATAAGGGTAATAAAGTCATTTTTTACTCTAAAGCATGCATTGTCACTTTTTAGCTAATGACAATGTAGTGTTTAAGGATGAAAGGGAAGGCAATACCTACATGATTTACTTATATGACTTGGCTAACCAAGATGTCAAGTGTTACATGTCTATTAGCAATGAGTCTTGGCTTTGGCATAAAAGGCTTGGACAAGCAAGCATGGAGCTTCTACATAGCCTTTGCAAGGATGAGCTTATTGAAGGACTTCCAAAGATCAAGTTCTCAAAGGACAAGACATATGGACCTTATCAAATGGAAAAGCAGCACAAATCATCCTTCAAATTAAAAAATTTTGTAAGTACTTCTAGACCCCTTCAACTTATTCATATGAATTTGTTTGGACCTATTAGAATTGCTAGTTTGGGTGGAAAGTTGTATATTATGTACTTGTTAATGACTACTCTAGATTTACTTAGGTTAGTTTCTTGACTCATAAGAGTGATGTTTTTGATGCATTTAAAAGTTTTGCAAAAAAAGTTCAAAATGAGAAAGGCTATTTCATTTCAAAAATTACAAGTGATTATGGAAAGGAATTTGAAAATGAACATTTTGAAAATTTTTGCATTGAACATGAAATTTCACATAATTTCTCCTCTCCTAGAACACCTCAACAAAATGGTATTGTAGAAAAGAAAAATAGAACTTTGATTGAAATGGCTAGAACTATGCTTAATGAGTATGGTTTACCAACTTATTTTTAGGTGAAAGTCGTTAACACTTTATGCTACGTTTCAATAGAGTTTTCAAAAGACCCATTTTGAATAAAACCTCTAATGAGTTATGGAATGGAAGAAAGCCCAAAATTTCATATCTAAGAGTTTTTGGTTGTAAGTGCCATATATTAAACACCAAGGATAACCTTGGAAAATTTGCTTCTAAAACCGATGAAGGCATTTTCTTAGGCTATTCCACCACTAGTAAAGCTTATAGTGTCTTTAACAAAAAGTCTATGTTAGTTGAAGAGTCTATGAATGTTGTATTTGATGAATCTAGTAAATTTGATCTTAGGAAAAGTGGTATTCTTGATGATCTTATAGGTGAATTTGAGGAGCTTGGAATGGATCAAGATGAGATTCCAAAAGGAGTTGAAAACCAAGTAGAAAACTTATAAGATCATAAGACTCCATCAAATCCACAAGAAGAAGATGCTCAGAAACTTCCTAAAGAGTGGAGATACCCTAAGAATCACCCAAAGAGCAAATTATTGGTGATCCATCTAAGGGTGTATGTATTAGATCTTGTTTTAAGTCCTTAAATAATAATTTTTCTTTTGTTTCTCAAATTGAGCCAAGGACCATTGATGAGGCTCTTAATGATGAGAGTTGGGTGATTATTATATAAGAGGAACTCAACCAATTTGAGAGAAACAAAGTTTAGGAACTTATTCCAAGACCCAAAGATCATGCCATTATTGGATATAAATGGGTTTATAAAAATAAGTTAGATGAGTATGGTTTCATCACTAGAAATAATGCTAGATTGATTGCCAAAATGTACAACCAAGAGGAAGGCATTGACTATGATGAAACTTATGCACTGGTAGTAAGATTAGAGGCAATTAGAATTTTGCTAGCATATGCATGTCATATGGACTTTAACCTTCTTCAAATGGATGTTAAAAGTGTATTTTTAAATGGATTTATTGAGGAGGAAGTTTATGTTAAGCAACCTCCTAGTTTTAAACATCATGAACTTCCTAATCATGTTTTTAAATTAACTAAGGCCTTGTATGGTTTGAAACAAGCTCCTAGAGCTTGGTATGAAAGGCTTAGTACATTACTTTTAAAAAATGATTTTACTAAGGGCAAGGTTGACATAACACTTTTTGTAAAATAGCGCAAAAATAACACTTTAATTGTTCAAATTTATGCTGATGATATTGTATTTGGTGCTACTAATGAACATCTTTGTGAAGAGTTTGCTAAGTGTATGACCAAGGAATTTGAGATAAGCATAATGGGTGAGTTCAAGTTCTTCTTAGGACTACAAATCAAACAGTGCAAGAATGGGCTTTTCATCAACCAATCCAAGTACACAAATAAGCTTCTCAAGAAGTTTGGAATGGATGGTTGCAAAAGTGCAAGACCCCAATGAGCACATCAATGAAGCTTAACAAGGATGAAAAAGGTAAGCCTATAGATGATAAGAAGTATAGAGGTATGATTGATTCTCTTATCTACCTTATGGCATCTAGACCCAATATAATGTATAGTGTTTGTTTATATGCACATTTTCAATCTTGTCCTAAAGAATCTCATTGCATGCCATTAAAAGAATTCTAAAATATTTACATGGCATATTGCATTTAGGTTTATGGTATCCTAGAAATACATCTTTTAACATAATTGGATTTTCGGATGTGGATTATGCGAATAGTTTGCTTGATAGAAAAAGCACTTCCAGGACTTATCATTTTCTTGATGAATGTTTAGTTTCATGGTTTAGCAAGAAACAAGTTTTGGTTGCCTTGTCAACCACTGAAGTAGAAAATGTGACAGCGGGTTATTATTGCACTCAAGTTCTTTAGATGAAACAATAACTCAAGGATTATGGTCAAGTGATTGATCACATTCCCCTCAAATGTGACAACATAAGTGCCATAAATCTTTCCAAAAACCCTATCCAACATTCTAGGAGTAAGCATATAGACATTAGGCATCATTTTTTGAAGATTATATGCAAAATGGTGACATTGTATTAGACTTTATTGATACAACAAAACCAACTCACTGATATTTTTTACAAAACCCTTAAATGAAGAAAGATTAAATTTCATAAAAAGGGAAATTGGCATGCTTGATGAGAGCTCATTGCCATAGATTTTCAAAATTATACAAAAGTTTTTCATTTGCATCAAAATTTCAAGCATCTTATGTTTTTATGAAATTTATATTTAACATTTTATTCTTTTATTTAATCTTGAATTGAGGTGACTCATAATTCAATTCAATTTAATTATTTCACATTATGCAATTTGGTTGCTTTTTGGTTGCATGTTGGTTGCTTTATAGTTGGTTTTAGTATCTTTGATTTAATTGCTTGATTTTTTTTTTTATATAATTAGTTGATATCTTAGCACATAAAATGTATAATTCCATCTATTTTTATCTTAACTTATAATACCAATTGTATTGCATATGATTTTCTTCAAAATCTTTTCAAAAAATTTCTAATTTTCAAAAATCACAATTGCTACACTATTTTTACGGTCACAAGATTTAAATTCTTAGCCGTTGCTGCTCAACCCTCAAAGTCTCGCTCAAGATTGTTAAATAGTGGATGCGATTTTTGAATTTTCAAAAATCGCAGTCACGACAATGACAGCATTTAAAAACTAGCCATTTTACAATGGAAAATTTTGTATTTAATTTAAAACTAGCCATTTTTCACCAATTTTTGGCCTATAAATACCCCACACTATCAATTCTAATTGATTTCTAATACTCAAATCCTCTCCTACTTGAATTCCTCTCACTTTCTAACTCTCATCTCATCTTTTCCTTTCAAATCTCTATACTCTTTCTTTTCTCTTCAATTTCTTATTCATCAATGGCCTTAAGAAAAGTTCAAGGAAGGGAAAGAAAGTTTAAACCTCTCAACCACCCTCTTCTTTAAAACTTATAAGGGGAATTACCCAAAGAAAAACCAAAATAACCTTAGAATGAAAGACAAAACCATACTTCCTTCCAAAATTCCTAGTCTAGTTTGCTTCAAAACTTTAGGAATTGAAGATAGCATTATTACTTTTCTCAACAATCTTCAATGGGAAAAGTTTGTATTTATTGATGAAGATGGATATGAAGAGCTTACAAGGGAATTTCTTACCACTCTTATTGTCCACAAAAAACTTCACCAAACACGTGGACATTATGCAATTGATTTTCGATTTTTTAGTAAGCTTTATGAACTTTCCCTAAAAGATCTTGCAAATAACTTTGGCCTTCAAACCAAAAGAGCCTACACTTCTAATGATTTTTCTATTGAAATAATCCCCTTTTGGACCGAAATCTCCATTGAACCCAAATTTAACCCAAAATCCTCCTCAGCCAAACACATCAAAACCCTTTATATTTGGGTCCTTCATAGAATTGTCACCTTCTCTGTCAATGCTAAAGAGGATGGCAACGAAAAAGTCTCCTAAAAAAACCTTTTCTTTCTCTATGGACTTGAGAAAGGAAAGAGCATTCAAACTGCTCGTTTCCTTGTTGATTAATTCCTCCATCTCTCTTCCACTAAAAAGGGTGCAATTCTTCTCTCTTTTAATATCACTATTATTGCTAAATATGTTGGGCTCCTACCCTACCCCACAAAGCTCTTCTCTAAAATCTCATAAAAAATCTCTTATCAATTTTCAATACATGATCAATGCCAAGGCATTAAGGGAGAAAGAAAGCAAATATGAATATATTTTTGGAGAAGTTGGAATTCAAGAAAAGGCAAGAAAAAGGCCAATGGTGGTGATGGGAGAGGGTAGTCAAGCAAGAGAAGACGAAACCCTAGTATAACCCATTTGTACCTCCACCTCAACCTCAAGATGAAACTAATAAACTCCTTCACAAAGTCTTGAGGAGACTCACTCTCTTATATCACATTCACTATGATATCTTTGACATTTAAGGTCACATGGATCTTCCTCAATGTAATTTACAAGAATAAGAGTTTAGTGAAGATGAGGAAAAGACATAAGAGGAGGCCCCCTATGAAGAAGAAGAGGAGCAAAGGGATGGAGGAGATGCTTCTTAGATCTTCCTTTAGGACTTCCTCATTCTTATATTTTTTTAAAAAATTTTTAATGTTTTTTATGCATTCATTTCTTTTGGCATTTTATCTCAAAGAAGTACCTTAATATTTTTAATGAATGCAATTGTATATTCTATTTACTTTGATCTTGTATGCTTTACTTTTATTTAACTACTTTTTGATCTTGCCAATGGGGGAGATATACAAAAAGAACTTAAATAGACAATAAAATTAAATTAAATTCATTCAATAGTTGATTAAACGGGAGAACTTCAGTTGAAAAATATTTTGTGATATGTTCTTTTGAATCTTGAAAATTTAATTGCTATCATACTTTTTACTTGTTATGAATTGCATAAATTGAGGGTGAGCATTCTTAATTTTAATGAATTGAAAGTAATTTTATATTTAAATTCAATTTGATTATGAAAATCAAAAAGGGGGATATTGTTGACCTAAGTTATTTCTAAACTGAGTCAATCTCTATTTTGATCTTTTCAATCAAATTAAAGCACTCTAATATGTATGTTAAGTGTTTATTTTGAAAATAAAACATATTTGATAGGTTGAAATTTTAAAGATTCAAAGAATCTCTGAAAGTTATGAACTTAGCCTCTGAGTCGCAACTTCTATGCAAGAATCGCGACCATAACCACTCTATTGCGACCAAGACTTTCAAAGGCCAAAATCTTCAATTTTCTACCTTGAGAGATAGAGGGAATCGCAACCTCAGTTGCAACCACAACCAAGGGCGCGATTATGGATTTACGACCACAAATGAAGAGTCGCTACCGCGACTTTTATACAGAAGCCATAACTACAACGGATAGTTGAACCACTAATAAGAAGATGCCACATGTCAACTAGCTGTTGAGATTTCTAAAGATTGTGACCGTGAAAATACCATCTCAAGTGCAAAAATGGTGTCGCGACCATAAAGAAGGCATAGCGACTGCGACTTTACTCTGACAGAGCATTTAATGCTAGATTTTATAGCTGTTATGATATATTTCTTTTCCATACTCTTTGTAATGGGAATTTAGAGGGAGAAAGCTAAAAATACCCCTTCCAAAGACCGTCATAATGATTTAACAACCTTCATTTAAGCCAAACTCTCAGAAATTTATTTTTCAAAAATCTTAACCTTTAATTGTATTTATTTGGTTGTTGTAAGAGCATTGATTGCTTAAAAGGGTTAAGTGTTAGCCTTCAAAACACATTGTATTGGGTTAAGAATGAGCCAATAGAAAACTCTTGTATATGTTGAAGTGTGAGCCTAAGGGAAATACTTGTAAAGGTTATGTGTTAGCCACTAAAACACATTGTAAAGTTTGGAGTAAGCTTGAAACTCCATTATAATTACCTAGTAGTAGTAGAATA
The DNA here is from genome assembly GCA_947687605.1 of Reutealis trisperma. Taxonomy (NCBI): domain Eukaryota; kingdom Viridiplantae; phylum Streptophyta; class Magnoliopsida; order Malpighiales; family Euphorbiaceae; genus Reutealis; species Reutealis trisperma. Next base: position 86,507 of record CANTUT010001493.1, read on the forward strand.
CCTAATTGAGATTGGGGTGTGGATGTAAGGTTTGTTAACACTCGAACTACTATAAAATCACTTATGTCTATTCTCTTTCCTTGTCTCCTTCTATGCAAATTTTAATTTTCCACTAATTCAACCTCCCTTATTGGTGCATAAGGGCCAACAGTTCACCTTCATCTTCTTTCTTCTTCTTCCTCTTCTCACTCTTTTAAGCCTCTTCTAGAAATTGAGTTATCGGAGATCGATTCTCCAACCATTTTGGAGGTCACCGCTGCCATTCCTGAATTCAACAGAAATTTGATCTAAGTTTGTGGCTTATATGTTGTTGGTGGTTACTAGTGCAAGTGGCTCAATAGTAAGCTCGTGAGGAACATCGATGTTGCGGATCATGCTCCTAATTGAAGGCTTATAAATCCCAGATCTCTAAGATCTTTGGCCATCTACAAACCCATCTATGGATTTAAAGATATGAATCAAGTGAAAGATATGAGAGAGAAAGTTTGGATTTGGCTATTTGATTCTTTATACCTAAATTTGGATTGCCTAGATCTAGTTTTGATTTGAGATAGGTGTATAGTACCTAGAAAGAAGGCTACCATGGAATTTGGAATGCTATTAATCCTATTATTTTTTATGTGCCAAAAAGCTTTTGTTAAGAGTCTCTAAAATCAAGTTTAAGAGTTGACAAATCCCATTCCACTTAATGATGAAGGAATCTCAGTGGAAGCAGAACTTGGAAGGAAATCTAATGTCAATTACATTTATGTTTGTAGTAAGGTTAGTGAAATTGCCTTCCTTTTGTTGCTCCTCTTTGTTAGTAGTCACTAAAATTTAGGGGCTTATCTGCTTAAACAATGTGAAATTTAGTTGTTTGTCAATAGTTTATTAATATTAATAATAGATTTGGTGTCATGATCGAACTGAAGGCACATGATCGGCACTAAGATATAGGTGATGCATATGGCTACTAATGCCCATAGTAAGGCTAACTGCTGACTAAATGATAAAACTATTAAGTAACGACTATAAATGCCACAAAACTATGACTATAGGCTCACATGTTAAGCAGAACATGTACAAACATCATACCTTAAAATAGTGCCACATAGGGCAATCTTATCAATCATCCTATAATATCAATCGATAACACAAAGCTCCTGCTTAATAGAACATCTCAGTTAGCCTAAGATATACTAAACAACTGATGAATATTATTGAATTACATAAATAAAGAAAAATAACAAAGCGGAGTACTAAAGATTATGTAATACAAAATAAAATAAAATTTTGTTCGTAATTGAAATATATTTTACACATCACTGCCAAAGGATGAAAGGTAGTATAACTCAATTTAAAATATCTCCACAAGCTGATTCCACAACCTGGGAAAAATATATTGAACAAGAATGAGCATTCGACTCAATGAGCTATATAATGCTAATATAACTTACAATTCAAAGGTCAGAAATTCTAATGCATATGTCAACCAAACAAACAATTCACATAATTATATAAAAATAGAAATCAGTCTATAGGAACCATGCTAAACCTCAATCTGGAGAGCCAATGCCGCTATACCTGGCTCTCTTAATCCAAAACTATCTCTTCAATCTAATACATAGGGTCTCAGCCATCTATGGCTTAAGCCACGCAATGCCGACCCTATTGGCAGCAGCACCACGCGATGAGCAAGCCTCCAAGCTGTCATATACCAATCATAGCTCATCTATCATAGTCATCATCATAACTAGATTCACAATCTTAAGTGGTTCCTATGTCATCCTAATCCCATCCAATAACCATAAATAATATGTAACTTCAATAATAATAAACACTCATATACATATACCATGATGATTAACTTATATTCATAATTCATAATTATATAAATAAATATATAAACAATCAATGCATGTATGCAAGTGAAACATTCATTAAATAATAAAATGGAAGGTTATATTAAACTATATAACTCACAGATCTGACGGAACCTAACTAGCTTTCCTCATAGTGCGACATGTGAAAACTGAACCTACACTTGAAACACAAATACTGTATAATAGATGAGATTATCAAAATAATAATGACTCACTTTTAAGGCTATACTTAAAAACTTCTAAGCTTCTACTAAAAATTCGGTGGAGTCTCCCCTATAACTTGTTTTGTCATAGTTTTATCTTTTTTTTTATTCCTTTAATTGTTAATTTATAATTTATGTTTATGATTTTATGATGTTTTTATTATGTTTGTTAAGTTATTTTTTGTTGCATTAAATAATAAAAGAATCAAAAGTTTGGAGCGAAGATGGAAAATTCGATAAGACGAACGCCATCGCAACAGCCCTAAGCGCACGCGGCAGCCCCCAGCTACCTTCCCCAGTGCCAACAACACTTCCCTAGAGCCAGCTGCCTTACTGCTGCACCCAGCTGCCTTCCCCCGATGCCAACAGCCTTCTCTAGTGCCCAGCAGTGCATCGCCAAGCCCAGCAGTAGCAACAACGCCGCTAGCTGCCTTCCTCTAGCGCCTACTACAGAGAGCCTCCTGCAGGCCATGAAGCCCAGAGTCCAACTGTAGATCCTAGTGCCCACTGTGTCATCTATGAGCAGTTATTGAAGATTTTCTAAGATTTTCAAGGATTTTTAATCCTAAATTATTTTAGGAAAGTAAAAACTAAATAAGAACTTTTGTTGTTATAAATAGGGTCGTTGGGAGGAAGAAAAGGACTTGAATAGGGATTTTGGGGAATTTCGGGAGAGACTATCTTTTCTTCTAATTTTCTATTCTTTGAATTTTATTTTAGTTTTGAGATTTCAACACTTAGAGAAGATTGTTTTTAGTGATTTTGGGAATTCTTTATGAAAACGCCAAGAGATTGGGTTAAACATTGGATTGGTTTATAAGATTAATTTCTTAGTTGTTTTCATCTTTTGATTATTGAATCGAAGATTTTAATTCAATGAATTCTTTTGATTTTAATAACTTGGAGATTATCATTATGTTTCCCATGAACTAATTTTAGTCTTGGCTATGGTTTGTATGATGTGTTCATGATATGAAATTGAATATAATCCCTTTTGATTATTTTTATTATTTCTAATTAAATTGATTGATTGTTTGACTTAAGTTTTGAATGAAGGAATGAGAGTTGAAGTTCAATTCCAGAATTCATTCATTTAGGATCTTAAAATGAATTAAAAATATAAGTTTTAAGATTATACTTTAGTTTTTGATATATGATTTGATAGAATGATTTCTATGAATGCGATTACTAATAGATTGATTTTTATTCTTTGAATTGTTAGAAACTAAGGTTTTAAAGTAATCAATTGGGTATATTCATGAACATATAGGATTGACAAACTGAATACAAACGCTAGGTATCATTCATTCATTGTTTTAAAACCTATTGCATTTTAATCCACATTTATTTTTAATTTCCTGTTTTGCAAGTTATTTCTTTTCAAAATCAAATCATTTAATTTCTTTTCATTTAATTTGCTTTAAATTGAAACAAATATTTCCATTTGTAATTTCTTGAGAGATACGACCTTGGGAGCTTTCGATATACTACAATTACCCCGTATAGTTATGGGTTATTTTTTGACAAGTTATTTTGAGGCAAACATAACTAAGATATGACCCTAATGCAACAAAAGAAAAAAAAACTTCAAAATTTTTCATTAAAGCTCACAATAATCAAACATAGTTCAATGACCCCTCCTAAGTCTCCAAACTCCAACAATCATTGCAATCCTAAACACATATAAAAAGAAATTTATTAATACATACATACATACATACATACATATATATACATAAATTTATTAATACATACATACATACATACATACATACATACATATACATATATATATATATATATATATATATATATATATATATATATATATATATATATATATATATATATATATATATATATAAAGCATAAATTTCTCCTCACAGACTTAAATTACATTTTCCAATTATTAAAACATTTTAATTCATCATAATTATCATACAATTACTTACAACTCAATTCAAAGTAATATAAAAATCATATAGTTAAATTCACAGAAAATCATAATAATTACAAATTCATATACAAATATCATATAAATAAATTTATCAAATTATTATTTAAGATTTCATAAAAGTTATAAAATTAAATTACGTTTATCAATTAACTAAAATTTCAATAAATCATATAGTTTTATTCTTAATAATTTCATCAAATTTCATAATAATTTATATATAAAAACCAAATTAATTCTAATAACATCCAACTAATTTATTATCATAAAACTATTTCCAATTAATTTATTTGTATACATTTATATCTAATTAATTCATGAAATTTCTGATAAATTTTTAAATTACCAATTTAATTCCAATAATAAAATAAAATTCACATTAATTCAAAAATCATTCAATTTAATTCCAATAACATAAATATAAATAAAATCCATATTAACTCATAATCATAAATATTTACAATGATAGTAAACAATCCAAAAATTAAATATGTCAATCGAATTTGAGGGTTTCAAGCTTACCCAAATGGAATCTGGTCGAAATAGGTTCATAAACATCGTTGGAACATCGAACCAAAACTATTAGACTGAGGTTGCCAAAGTGTCGCTAAAACTATCACCATCATCCGGCCATATGTCATCGTGTATGGTGGAGCTAGAGGTTGGGAGCTACACCAATCAACTCATCTAGATGTCAATAGCCCAAATATACACATCACTTCTCCTTACTCGCCACCGGTTGCCGGAAATCGAGTCTTAAAATTTTGAAATTCATTTTCTGATCTCTTTCTCTGGTCAATAAAAAATGGAAAGTTTGGTACCAAATTGAAATATCTTGAATCACTTGAATTGGAGTTCGGATGAGGAAATATGACCATTTAAATTTTCGTTCACCGGAGTTCATCGAAATTCACTATAGTCGACTTTGAGACTTGTGTTTGATGTCATCTAATATCTAATTAGAGTGATTTTAATCTCATTGGCTTCATTTAGATGTTAGTTTTCCAATGCAATAGGGGATGCATAAAATAGAGGTCTGGTAATAAAGTTATGGCAGAAAACCACTAGTTGCTCCCCTCTTCTTCTTCTTCTTCTTCTTCTTCTCTCTTTCTCTATAGCTCCATCCTGGGGAGCCGGCTACCACTTGGTAGTCTCTAGTTGGTTAGTCTTTTCTCTTTTTTTTTTTAACTTTATAAATTTGTAGAAAATATATTTTAAGTCCAAAAATTACAAATAAATAGTAATTAAACTCCTTATAAAATATATCTTAATTTAATATATTAATACTTGAAAAAGAACACTTTTAGATTTATTAAGAATAATTGAATATAAAAATTAATTTCCTAAAATTCTTAAAAATTAATATTTAAGTACCATGGTATCAAATTTTATTATCTTCACATTTGATTTTGTCAAATATAATTTTTTTATAATATCTTTTAATAAAGTATTTTCACGATTAAATAAATAAATATTTTTTTATTATGTTCATGTATTTTAAAATTTTAAATTAAAGCTACAATTAATAATATATATTTAAAATCATAAAAATTTAGAAGTCTATAAGAATGAAAATTTTCATTATAATTTAGCAAATATACTTAAATAATATTATTTCTATATAAAATAAAATTTTCTAAAATAAATAAAATTCAGGTTATTGCACTCTTTCCCCTTTAAAAAAATTCATCCTCGAATTTTCAAATTAGAGCTGACACTACACACTCAAAGCCAACCTTCTCCACTATGCTTCTGCCGCGCACTCTAACACTTTCAAAAATCATAACTTAAAACTCAAAACACTTCCCATCCAAAGGACTCTAATCCATTTAAAGTATATTTGAAACTATTTGATTTTCAAAACTATTTAAAAACTGTTTGTAAAAATCAAAATAGTTTCCTTTTATTTTAGAACTTAAGGTACCGTGTCCAAGGATACTAGACCACATAAAACCTTAATGCAATGAGTGTCGAAACTTATGATATATGATTAATGATGTGTGACTCTATGATGCAAGATTCAATACGCATATAGACTGACAAACTTGACACAAGCACAAACTTCCAAAATAATAAGTTTCCCAAACTACTTTTTAAAAACACACTTAAAAATAATTTATCATCTTCAAACTTATTTATATAATCAAATCGAAACTAAAGCATTTGATTCCAAAAGCATTTAAAATTTTGAAATTGAATCATTTTCTACTATAATAGATCAAAGTCCTTGTGGATTCTCAAAAATTACAATTAGCATTGCCTTGATATCTTCTCATTAAATGAAAGTACTTACTTTTCATAATACTCTTACCATGCCATATGTGTCCAAAAGAGTCTCCATCATTGAAGAATTATCACTAGCATCATCTATCCTTTTATTGCAAACCGTGCGAATTGAAAAGAGTCATCAAATATGTCATACCAAAGAAAGCATATAACATATGCACATAAACACAAATAAAAATAATAACAAATCATAACGCAAGGATAATGCTAAATCATAGGCAAAAGAAACTGAACGAGATGAATAAGAATCCTATGCTCCGCATGTTACAAGAACAAGAACTATCTAAGATTTTCAACTCTAAATATACTAGAGATCGTAGAACCTTTACTCTGACACCAATTTTTTCATGACCCAAACTTGAAGGCACGTGATTAGCACTAGAATATGGGTGATGCATGTATACACCAATACCCGTAGTAAGCCTCACTGATGACTAAATGGCAAAACTATCAAATGATAGCTATAACTGCCACAAAACCAGGGCTTTAGGCCCACATGTTAAGTAGAATTAGTACAAATATCACACCTTAAAATAGCACTGCATAGGGCAATCTTATCAATGATCCTAACATATCAATCGATATCACAAGGTTCGTGCTTAATAAAATATCTCAGTTAGCCCAAGAGATACTAAACAACTAATGAATAATATAGAATTACATAAATAAAGAAAAATAACAATGTGGATTACTAAAGATTATGTAATACAAAATAAAATAGAGTTGTTTTCATAACTAAAATATAATTTACACATAATTGCCAAAGGATGAAAAGTAGTATAACTCAATTTGAAATATCTCTATAGGCTCATTTCACAACCTAGGAAAAATATATTGAATATGAATGTGCATTCGACTTAATGAGCTATATAGTGCTAATATAACTTGCCATTCGAAGGTCAGAAATGCTGATGCATATATCAACCAGACAAACAATTCACATAATTATACAAGGATAAAAATCAGTCCATAGGAACCACGCTAAATCTCAATATGGAGAGCCGATCCTCTATACTTGGCTCTCTTAATCCAAAACTATCTCTTAAACCTAATACATAAGGTCCCAGCCACTCATACCTTAAGCCCTGCATTGCCGATACGACTAACAATAGTGCCAAACGATGAGCAAGCCCCTTATGAGGCCTTGCCCGAGCACCCGGTCTGATCCACTAAAAGGGAATCAAAAGTGCCCATTTGGGAGAAACATCACAATTAGAACCTACTATAAGTTTTAAAAATTTGTATTTTGTAAGTTGTAATTTATAAAAAGAGTCGCCACTTTAATTTTGTTTATTTTAGTTGGGAAAATTAAAGGAAAAACCCAATTTGATTGACTCCAAAATTATACCATTTATCTCAAGGAAATGCATTAGTCTTCAAATGACCAAAAAGGGCTCAGGGACTAGGTTTTGATTAAAACAATACAAAAAATTAGTTTAGCTTAAATACAAAATAGCTTTTATAAAAAGAAGTTTTTATGTATATATGAATAGATATAATATGATGCATGAAACAAATATTACTCGTGAAATGCATGGCAATATGAAATAATGACAATTACAAAATGCAAAAAGATAAGGGAAAAACTACTTAAAACTATTATAAGTCAAAATATCAAAATCAGGGGATCTTCCCTCTAGCCCTTATGAGTTCTAGGAAAAGTACACATTCCCCAAATGTAATTTAAACAACTAAAGTAAGGAAAATAATAAAACAATTTTAATAAAAAGAACTAAATTTTGACTTTTATTTAAGAAAAACAATTTCAATCCTAAGTTATGTGAAGAAGGTGATAGAGAGAAGAAGTTGTTAATTTTAGCAGAGTTGAATGCCTTAGAGATAGCAAGCCTGCGTATCCCTTTAAATGGGAATCAAACCCCACGCAGTTCTTCCTTCTTACGAAGGAGGGGTTTTTAAGTCATTGCCTTTATTATCATGTTTTAATTTATTTTAAAAGGCTTAGGAATTTGTTAATTAGGCTAGATTTTAATTAGTAAAAATTAGATCCTTTTAGATTTAGATATTGAAATTGAAATTGAAAAGGAAAATGAAAGAACTTTTACCTTTGGCTTCCGTCGGCGAGGAATGTAGGGAACGAGCTTAGCATCAGATCTAAGTTCCACCTTAGCCTGGTAATATCACGAGCACTCCTTTTAGAAGGACCCTTGAATAGCTCGAACTCTTTTCATGAAGGAAAGACTTAGGATCACGTTTGCTTGAATACCATGAATTTCCTTTTGAAAGAAATAACTAGAGTTGCACCTTTTCTTAATTAAGAAGCTTAGAGATAAGGTTTGGGTGATTATGAAGCTTATAAATGGGGTTTTGAGATGATTGGGAAGCTTATGAATAAGGTTTTATGTGATGGAGAAAGTCTTGAAATGAGGTTTTAAAGATTTGGAAAGTTAGAAAGAGAGTTTTGATGATTGGAAGGCTTAGAAATAGGGTTTAGAAAGCTTTAAGGAGAGTATAAAAGTATATAATTGTGTGTGCAAGTTGTTAGGAGGTGCCAGGTATTTATAAGAGGAGTTTAGGGCTAAAAATTTACAGTTTTTGTGTAGGATTCTAAAAATGGCACGCTGCAGTAACTCGGTGACGCCTGTAATAACCGCAAAGCCTTTTGTGGTTATCATAGATCCAGCGATGGTAGCCAATTGGCTATCGTAGAGACCTATGCTGTAACCACAGAGGGCTGCGGTAACCACAGCCGGCTATGAGTTATAGCAGCCAGCCCGTAGGCTACCGCAACTCATTTTTCAGCCTGTTCTCATCCGTCTTTGATTTGATTTGAGCCCAGTTTGATTCTATGGGTTCATAATTAAGTACTAATCATCTGAAGGTACAAGTTTTAAGAAATTTATTTTTCAACAGGGCGTTGCCTCCTTGACCCCGACTCGCTAACTAGCTAATAGGACCGCCGTATGCGTAGCACACGAATCTTAGCAAGTGTCAAGCTGCGATCAAATCCTAAAGGTACAAATTTGAGGGTTCACAGCTACCCCCTTATCAAGATTGGCTTTGAGTAAAGGGCGATTCTGATGATAGTGAACCTTAGAATGAAGGATGGTAAGATGAACCAAATGGATGCCTAAGTTAGAGTCTAGACATGTTTAGGTGAAAATGGTTGATTTAAAAAAAAAAAAAAAAAAGTGGTGAAAAAAAGGAACCACAAGGATGCTTAGATGATCTAAACATTTATGGGTGAAAGGATCCTAAGGCTATCCTAGGATGGTCTGATTAAAAGGGATACCTAATTCAGATTTAAGTTATGAATCCTAAGGCTATCCTAAGATGTGTCTGATCAAAAGGGATACCTAATTCAGATTTAAGGTATAAATCCTAAGGCTATCCTAGGATGAGTCCGATTAAAAGAGATACCTAATTTAAATTTAAGGTATAAATCCTAAGGCTAGATGCCAAATTTATATTTAAGGTATGGATCCTAAGGCTATCCTAGGATGGTATGATTAAAAGGGATACCTAATTCAGATTTAAGGTATAAATCCGAAGGCTATCCTAAGATGAGTCCGATTAAAAGAGATACCTAATTTAGATTTAAGGTACAGATCTTAAGGCTATCCTAGGATGAGTCCAATTAAAAGAGATACCTAATTCATATTTAAGGTATAGATCCTAAGGCTATCCTAGGATGAGTCTGATTAAAAGAGATACCTAATTCAGATTTAAGGTATGGATCTTAAGGCTATCCTAGGATGAGTCTGATTAAAAGGGATACTTAATTCAGATTTAAGGTATGAATCATAAGGCTATCCTAGGATAGTCTTGATTAAAAGAGATTCCTAGGATGAGTTTGATTAAAAGAGATACCTAATTTAAATTTACGGTATAAATCCTAAGGCTATCCTAGGATGAGTCTGACTAAAAGAGATACCTAATTTAGATTTAAGGTATAGATCCTAAGGCTATCCTAAGATGAGTCTGATTAAAAGAGATTCCTAATTTAGATTTAAGGTATGGATCCTAAGGCTATCCTAGGATGAGTATGATTAAAAGGGATACATAATTCAGATTTAATGTATAAATCCTAAGGCTATCCTTGGATGAGTTAGATTAAAAGGAATACCTAATTCAGATTTAAGATATGGATCCTAAGGCTATCCTAGGATGAGTCGGATTAAAAGAGATTTCTAGGATGAGTCTGATTAAAAGAGATACCTAATTTAGATTTAAAGTATGAATCCTAAAGATAGTTTGATTAAAAGAGATACCTAATTTAAATTTAAGGTATGAATCCTAAGGCTATCCTGGGATGAGTCTGATTAAAAGAGATACCTAATTCAGATTTAAGGTATGGATCCTAAGGCTATCCTAGGATAATTCTAATTAAAAAAAATACCTAATTTAGATTCAACGTATGAATCCTAAGGTTGTCCTTTCTGATAGGAGCTAAAAAATGATATTCTTGTCTGGTAGGAATGATGATGACCCTGTCTGGTAGGAAAGAGATGATCCATTTTGATTTGGAAGTCTGACTTTCTATTGTGAAATGCATCTGACTATGCAATGATTGGATACCTTGAACCTATGAAGGGTCAGTTTGGTAGGAGAGTGCTGAGCTTCTGGGAGAAAGATGCCCCTACTTTTGAAAGGTGAATATTTGGAAGGGAGGTGCCCCCACTTTAGGATGATAAAGGAAAGCAATTTGGGTTTTTTTTTTTTTTTTGGCTAATTAGCTAGCTTAGAGGTGAAATGGGCATGTCAGGTATGAGACTAGTTGGTCAATGGCTATTATTTTAGCCTAGGAAGAAGTAACTTTAGGAGGTTAAACTAAGTATGGCTGGAAGAGGTCGAGCAAAGTTTAGGTGTTTTCGGTTTGAATAATGTTTAGCTTAAGACTGAATTGGAAAGCTTGAATAAAGGGGTCCAGTCCCTTGAAACAATAAGGTTTAGGTCAGGTTTAGTTTTTAGGAAGGTCAGGTCTGGCAATTGGCTTGGTCAGTTATGGCCTTCTGGTTTGGCTTTAAGGGAGATTTGTTTAGAAGGCTAAGTCAGGTTCGGCTAGGTTCATTTAGAAGCTCAGTTTGGTTTGGCTTTGTAAGAGATCATATTAAATGCTCGGTTAAGTTATGGCCTTCTATTGAGTTCATTCGAAAGGCTTAGTCAGAGAGATCATATTAGGATGCTAGACCTAGGAGGCTAATCTTGGCTTAGAGGAAAAGGTCAAGCTAGGCAATCAATTTGGAAGGCTTAGTTAGATTTAGCCCTAGAGGAGATCATGAAGGCCTTTTAAGAGTAGGCTTCATGGTGAAGGCTTTTTGGGAGTGAGCTTTATGGTGAAGGCTTCTTAGGAAGGCTTCTTAGTTTGGGCTTCATGGCAAAGGCTTCTAGATTTGGGCTTCATGAAGAAGGTTTTTGGTTTTGGGCTTCATGGTGAAGGCTTCTAAATTTAGGCTTCAAGGTAAAGGCTTCTAGGTATTGAGGATAGTTTTCTATGAGGGTGCTTTGGATGGCTAGCTTTGGCTCAGGTATGGTGCTACAGGTTTTGGTCACAAAGATACCATAGGCTCATGGATAAGGGTTTTCCCTTTGACATGGTTGCATCAGAATGGTTTGCAGGCTTTAAGAGGCTTTGATTCTCAGGGATTATATGTTTTGCCAATTTAATCTTTCAAGATCATGAGATATTTGCCAAAAAGGCATGAGATGGGCCTTGATTGGTTCGAGTCCTTAATCAACTTGAGGATGATAGGCTTTGGGAGATATGCCTCAAGTTTTGGTTTTGCCAAGGAAACTAGATTCAAAGATGATGAGTCTTCAGAGACTTGAGATTTTTGGTTCTACCCATGATGAGATTTTGCCAAAAAAAAAAGGGTGGTATGTGGCTTGAGCTTGAAATGATGGTATGATTTACAAATGAGGTTTAGGATAGAAAAGTTCAGGAATGGTTTGAAGGTAGGCTAAAACTTCTAAAAAGAATCATGGAGGTTGTATGGTTTTGCTTTTTATAGCATAAATCATGGAAAAGAGCGAGTCAAGCTTTTCTGGTTGTTTAAGATTGAAGAGACTCTTGGAGTGACACTTAATCGATTTAACTTGACGACACACTGATTGCACTGGCTAAAACAAAGAGCCCTTAGGAATGGCTAAAGGGCTAGTGGAGGAAGACAACTTGGGGATCATGGTCCCAAATGAGAGATAGGGATGTGATAGACTAGAGATATGTATTAACTCTTTGAACTAAGTGATGGGATGGATTGACAACAAATGATGATGTTCTAGGAAGATATGGCCCCATTGTAAGATAAGGGCATAGAAGACAACATAACTTTAAAAAATAAGCCTTTGATGAGGAAGGATGACTTTGGAGACATGAGACGAGATGGATTGATAATTTAACAACTTTGGACATAAGGGAAGGTGACTTGGATGAGCTTTCCCTCTCTCTCTCTCTCTCTCTCTCTCTCTCTCTCTCTCTCCTTTTTTTTTTTAGCTTTAGCTTTAGTCTAAGCTGCGCTTTTAGATTTTCAATTTAGCGAGCTTGGATTAATGAAATTTGGGAGAAAGCATTCCACCACAATTTGCTATTTTTCTTCATGTTGAGAGGCTCTGATCTTTGATTTTTGGGTTTGACAAAGGTCTTCTTTTGAACTTGTCACCCCTTATTGAGGTGCATCATTTGATTACCCAATTATGCAATAGGTAATTACTTTTATTTGCTCCTTGTGCTTCAACTGTTTGATGAGAGGTCCTTCGTTGGCTAGGAGCTTGTGAAGCATTTATTGATTCGAGAGAATGAGGACACCCCATATTTTAATCTATGCTAATTGTGGTGGATTTAATCTTTATCCCTTTTTTCTTCATTTCCTTTTCTTTTCTTTTCTTTTCTTTTCTTTTCTTTTCTTTTAAACTCATCCATGTTAGACTTAATCAAGGAAGATAAAAAATGTTAATGCATAAATAATGAAAAGAAAACATAGATGCATTACTATAAAGGAAACTTTATTATAAAATAACAAAAAAAAAAGAGACTGATATGGTTGACAAAATAAAATAAAATGATAGACTCAAACTCAGACTTAGACTCAGTTTTTTAAGCTTAGGCTCAGACTCAGACTCATACTTAAACTTGAAATTCAACCTCAGACAGGTCAAATTAGCTAGGCTTGAACTCCTCCATGTTATGCTACTCAGGGTTGAATCAAGGTCTTGGGTCTTGCTTTAGGGGTGATGTCTCCACTATCAATCAAATCCTAGATTCTATGTTTCAAAGCTTTACATGCATTGATTTAGTACCCCACTTCTTGATGATATTCACAATACTCATCGGGGTGGTAGCTCTTTGGTAAGGGATTAGGAGGAACTCTTGATTCTAGGGGTTTTAGCATTCTTGCCTTCAAAGCCTTCTTATAAACTGCTGCTAATGGAACTCCCAAATCTGTGAAAGCCCTTCATTGAGATTTCAAGGTTTGCCTACTAGTCATGCCAGCTACCTTTATACTCTTTCGCTTGACATCAATAAGGGGAGTGTAGGTGTCCATATCCTTCCATTTAGTAGAGTGGAGGTATTGCTCGTTTTACACCCTTTTTCCATTGTGAGGGTTTGCTTTAGTGCATGAATATTGAGGTTTAAAGGTCTTTTGATAGCAAAAAAGTGGGATTTTCCTTGCTTTGAAAAGGATTCAAAGAAGAGGCAAGATTAGTATCTAAGACTGATGGCATGGCTGAGGCTAGAATGGCATTGGTGTTTGAGATTAAGGATATAAAATTATGGGTCATATCAATGGTAGGTGTAGCATTGATGGGCTTAGCTTGGTTCAACATTCCTCTCACTTCATCGATGATAAGTTGGCATTGAAAACTCAAAGCATTAGTAAAAGCAGAAGTAAGATGGATTAGGGCATTATTAAAACTAGATTGTTGGCTAGCTAAAGACTAATTGAAATTGGCTTGTTGAGTGTCTAGGGCGGAGATGAGAATAGCTTGAAGGTTCTCTTCTTACCTCTTGAGTAGGTTGGTTAGAGCTTCCATGTCAGTCAGGCTTGCCATTGGTATCTTTAAAACCAAGTCAAGGAATAAGGTAAGTGCTTGGAAAAGAAGCAATGAGATGAGCATGCACATTTTGAGGAAAAAGTCTCCCATTGATGTTGTAAGCTGACTGCATTTGGGCTTTTGATTATTTCCTAATGTTGCACAGGTCAAGGTCTCAGGCTTAAGGTATTAGGTTGAACCAAAGGTATTGGACTTAAGATAGTGCATTGGGCTAAAGGTATTGGGTTTAAGGTATTATGCTAGGGCCTAAGGTAGTGTGTTGGGCCAAAGGTATTGGGTTCAGGGTATTACGTTAAGGATGTTGGACTTATGAGTAATGGATGATGGTGTCTTATGGCTAGGTTGATAAGGTATGGAAAAAGAAGGGTAGAGGTGTGTGATGTTAGCTAGGTAGGCATTTAGCTAAGCTAGCTAGGTTGGATTTTAGTTTTGGGTGGTTAGGTCAGATTTTAGCTTTGAGTGACTAGGTTGGATTTTAGCTTTTGAGTAGCTAGATCAAATTTTAGCTTTGAGTAGCTAGGTTAGATTTTTAGCTTTGAGTAGCTAGGTTGGATTTTAGTTTTAGAGGAACCAAAGTTTAGTTAGGAAGGCTAGGTTAGAGTTTAGCCTCAAGTAATTGGATTTGTAATTTATGGATGGTTTAGTATGGGTTTAAGGATAGAGGGACCATAAGTTTTGCGATTGAGTTATAGATGTACCATAGATTTGGAGGTTAGGTGGACTATGGGTTTGGTGATAATTAGATAATGGTGGACTGGACTATAGGCTTAAATAGAAGCATGGGTTTGGATAGTAAGGTAAAAGATGAAACCAAGTCAACATTTAGTTTGGGTAATGATTAAGGATAAAAGTGAAGCTAGATTAGTGTTTAGCTTTGGTAAGGATTGTTAAGGGTAAAGCTAGATTAGTGTTTAGCTTGGGTAAGAATTATGAAAGATGAAAGCTAGGGTAGTGCTTAACTTGGGTAAGAATTGTGAAAGATGAAAGCTAGATCAGTGTTCAGCTTGGATAAGAATTATGAAGGATGAAGCTAGAATAGAGCTAGGTCAGTGTTTAGCTTAGACAAGGATTGTGGATTTGGATGGGGGTACCATATATGTGTTTATTTTTACCATGAGTTTAACATAGGTTTGGGTAAGACCAGACTATGGGTTTAGGTGAACCATGAGTTTTGGGTTTTAACCATAAGTTTAGGTGGACCATGGATTTTGGGTTTTGACCATGGGTTTTAGGTGTGAAGGTGTTTAGATAGGTTTTAGACTCTTCACAAGGTTCAATCTATGTATGCATGTATAAATGAATGATTGAAAAAGGTTTCATGAAATAACAAATTTAGTATTATGGTTCATATAATCCTAAAGGAAGGTTCTATGAGTCATTAGATGAAAGGGTAAGGGTGGTTAGAAAGGAACCCATCACACTAGAGATGCAATATACCTAACCACATGTGAGTCAAGGAACCTCGCGTAGGTCCAATGGTACTTGCATACTCATTACACCTCAAAAGGATTAGAAGATATGTTGTGGGCTAGATGATTTCACTATTGGCAAGTAGACCTAAGGAAGATTGCCCACTCGATGTTACTTTCTATCTTTTGTTTTCCTAAGAAACTAGGGTTTTGGATAAGGAGCCCAATGTAATGATGTATGAAAAAAGTCATTTTTTAATAAAAGCCAAACTTCTTGTTTTACCAAGAGCAGTCCACTTTCATCTTTCATTTTGAAAAAAGATTTTGAAATCCCCAATGGAGTCGCCAACTGTGAGGCCTTGCCCGAGCACCCAATCTGATCCGCTAAAAGGGAATCAAAAATGCCCATTTGGGATAAATATCACGATTGGAACCCACTATGAATTTAGAAAATCGTATTTTGTAAGTTTTAATTTGCAAAAGAAGTCGCCACTTTAATTTTATTTATTTTAGTTGGGAAAATTAAAGGAAAAACCCAGTTTAATTGACTCTAAAATTATACTATTTATCTCAAGGAAAAGCACTAGTCCTCAAATGACCAAAAGGGGCTCGAGAACTAGGTTTTGGTTAAAACAATACAAAAAATTAGTTTGGCTTAAATACAAAATAGCTTTTATAAAAAGAAGTTTTTATGTATGCATGAATAGATATAATATGATGCATGAAACAAATATTACTCGTGAAATGCATGGCAATATGAAATAATGACAATTACAAAATGCAAAAAGATAAGGAAAAAACTACTTAAAACTATTACAAGTCAAAATATCAAAATCAGGGGATCTTTCCTCTAGCCCTTATGAGTTCTAGGAAAAGCACACATTCCCCAAATGTAATTTAAATAACTAAAGTAAGGAAAATAATAAAACAATTTTAATAAAAAAAACTAAATTTTGACTTTTATTTAAGAAAAACAATTTCAATCCTAAGCTACGTGAAGAAGGTGATAAAGAGAAGAAGTTGTTGAATGCCTTAGAGACGGCAAGCCTACGTATCCCTTTAAATGGGAATCAAACCCCACGCAGTTCTTCCTTCTTGCGAAGGAGGGGTTTTTAAGTCATAGCCTTTGTTATCATGTTTTGATTAATTTTAAAGGACTTAGGGATTTGTTAATTAGGTCAGATTTTAATTAGCAAAAATTAGATCTTTTCAGGTTTAGATCTTGAAATTGAAATTGAAAAGGAAAAGGAAAGAACTTTTACCTTTGGCTTTCGTCGGCAAGGAACGTAGGGAGCGAGCTTGGCACCGAATCTAAGTTCCACCTTGGACTGGTAATATCACAAGCACTCCTTTTGGAAGGACCCTTGAATAGCTAAAACTCTTTTCTTGAAGGAAAGACTTAGGATCACTTTTGCTTGAATACCACAGATTCTCTTTTAAAAGAAATAACTTGAGTCGCACCTTTTCTTGATTAAGAAGCTTAGAGATAAGGTTTGGGTGATTAGGAAGCTTATGAATGGGGTTTTAAGATAATTGGGAAGCTTATGAATAAGGTTTTATGTGATGGAGGAATTTTTGGAACGAGATTTTAAAGATTTAGAAAGTTAAAAAGAGAGTTTTGATGATTGGAAGCCTTAGAAATAGGGTTTAGAAAGCTTTAAGGAGAGTATAGAAGCATATAATTATGTGCGCAAGTTGTTAAGAGGTGCCAAGTATTTATAGGAGGAGTTTAGGGCTAAAAATTCATAGATTCCGTGTAGGATTCTGAAAGGGGCATGCTACGGTAACTGGGTGATGCCTGCTATAATAGCAAAGCCCTTTGTGGTTATCGCAGGTCCGGCTGTGGTAGCTAATTAGCTACCGCAAGAACCTATGCAGTAACCACACAGCAGCTGGCCTGCAAGCTGTCGCAGCTCATTTTTTAGCCCGTTCTCATCCATCTTTGATTCTATTGGAGCCCAGTTTGATTCTATGGGTTCGTAATTGAGTGCTAATCATCTGAAGGTGCAAGTTTCAAGAAATTTATTTTTCAACTGGGCGCTGCCTCCTTGACCCCTGCCCGCTAACCGGCTAACAGGACTGACGTATGCATAGCGCATGAATCTTAGCAAGTGTCAAGCTGTGGTCGGATCCTAAGGATGCAAATTTGAGGGTCACACCCCCAAGCAGCCATACATCAGTCATAGCTCATCTATCACAATCATCATATGTGAGGTCTCATCCGAGCACTAGTCCAATCTACTAAGTGGAATCAAAATGCTCATTTGAGCTAAGTCTTACGATGGGACTTTAGGGTTCAGATTGATTGATTTTGAAGAGTTGCCACATTAGTTTTATTTTATTTGGGAAAAAGATTAAGAAAAAAAACTCAAGATGACTCCAATTAATATTCTAAAGGAAAAGATCACTAGTCTCAAAATCAAAGAGGATCCGAAAACTAGGTTTTTTGTTTAATTTATGAAAATTAGTTTGGCATTTAACACAATTGTGACTTAAAAAATAATAATTTCATGAATTATGCATGTACAAAGTAATTAATGCATGATTACTCATTCCATTCATTCATATAAATAAAACATAAAAGAAAAAGAAAGTATGAAATTGAATTTAGATTACAACAAAAATCAAATTAAAAGATATTTCCTCTAGCCCTTATGGGTTATAAGGTACACATTTCACAAACTAATTCTAATAAAATCAATATAACAAACTAGAAGAAAATTAACTTAAGAGTGAAGAAGGTGATGGGGGAGAAATTGCTTTATTTTAATTGGATTCATTGCTTAATGAGTCAAGCATGCCTATTTATCCCTTTGAATAGGAATCAGAACCCACACAATTCTTCCTTCTTGCGAAGGGATATATTTAGCCAAATGTCATGTTTTGATTGATTGATTGATTGATTAATTTTAATTGATTACCAATTGATTATCAAGTTAAGTTAATTAGGTCATATTTTAATTAACTATCCTAAGTGAATCAATTAAAAAAAAGGCTAGAAGCCTTGGAGGAAGATGAGAGAATCCCAAAGAGAAAATTAATAAATAAATCCCAAGAAGGGAGACAATAAATAAATCCCAAAGAGAGAAATAATAAAATGAAATAAATAAATAAATAAATAAATAAAAGGAAAAAAAATAAATGAGACTTACCTCGGGCAACAAATGATGACTAGCCTTGGACGGCGAGCGATAACTTGCCTCAGATGGTTGGAAGCTTTTAACTTGATAGGTTGGCTCGAGAAGTCGCAACCTAATTCACTTTACAAAGCAAGGAGTAAATAACAAAGCGAAAATAAAACAAAAAGTAAAGAAAAGAAAACTTTAGAACTAAGGTGCTCTATCCTTAGCGAATCAAGCTTATGGGGATGGTTCGCTTGATACAAAGGCTAATCAAGCAAATCAAGAGATTAATAGGTTTGGAAAAATGAGGGGAGAAAGTCCCTATATATAGGAAAAGGTTGAGAGAAGACTTTTATAAAGTGTTGATGTGGGATAGCTAAAAAAAGACTGAAAACTCAAAATTTCAGGCCTAGAACCGCATGAGAGTACCCTAGAACTGCATATGGGCTGTGCGATTCTGCACAGCCACTGTGTAGTTCCACAGAGGGTCTACATAGTTTTACAAAGAGGTTGTGTGGAACTGTAGTTCTGCACAGGGCTTATGAGATTCCTGCAAAGGCCCATGCAGTTTTGCAGCTCACCGGACTCCAAGTTTGCTTTCTTAGCCCATTCTTACCCATTTCTCATCCATTTTTTGTTATTCTAATTGCATTGTGTTTGTTATTTAGTCCCAAAGGATTTGAGAATGGTTCAAAGGTTAAAGGGTTAGGTTTTAGTTCTCGGGGGCTCTATTTCTCAATTTTTTTATTTTGGCAATTTCAGCTTCCAGAGGTCTATTTACTGAGCCTAACTGTTTTTATGGTTCAAAAGCATATTAGAGGGTATAGAATTAAGAATTCACATCATTGTAACCAGATTCACATTTCTAAGTGGTTCATATGTCATCCCAATCCCATCCAACAATCACAAATAATATGCAACTTCAATAAAAATAATAGTCACATACATATACCAAGATGATTAACTTATATTTATAATGCATAATTATATATATATATAATATACAAATAATCAATGCATGTATGCAAATGAAACATTAATTAAATAATAAAATGGAAGGTTATATTAAACTATATAATTCATAAATCTGGCAGAACCCAACTAGCTTTCCTCGGAGTGTGACGTCTAAAAACTGAACCTATGCCTGAAACACCAATACTGTATAATAGATGAGATTATCAGAACAAGAATAACTCATCTTTAAGGCTATACATAAAAGACTCTTAAGATTCTGCCGAAATTCTCCCCTATAACTAGGATGTGACCCTACTGCAGGATCCTTAAAGAAAAGGCAAGTAGAGAACATATTCCTATTACTTATAAATTTAAATTTAAATAAATTAATATACAGAATTTTAAAGATAAATATACCTTAATATATTTATGTTTGAAAATTATAATTTACAAAATTATTTTCTGTAAATTATAAAGAGATACAAATATTTGAGGGTTTGGAAAGGTGTTTACATAGTAATTCTAAGGCCTAGTGTTTTCAAAGAAAGTTTCTCTTCCAACCCAAGCTCTCCTAGAAGTTTGTCTTGTTTGAAGAGAACTACCCTTACATAGAGAAAGCTGAGTGGCAGTCTTGAAAATTTGTAAGGCAGTGGACCCATTAGAGGACAAGCCAGTTAGTTTTATCTTCTGAAAAGATTGGACTGTAGCTTCACATGAGATGGAGCTGTAGATGCCTTTAGTCATTTCTTGATAGAAGTGGAGTTTCTATTTGAATGAGTAGAGTAATTGTTGTTTTCCACTATCGACAGAGAAAGTAAAATACACTTTTCTTTTTTTTTTACAGCTGCCTTTATGAGGTGGAAGAATACTTTTTACAAGTTTGAAAATTTTAAATTTGAATTCTACCTTTTAATTAGCGGTAGAATACCAAAACAGTCATCTTCATTATCATCTCCTAAATCAATAAAGGGTTCAGATAAGTTTGAACTGGAGCTCGAGGTTGAACTTGCTTTTGATCTTAAAGACAGTGCTTCTGAAGATCCTGGTTTAGAAGAAGCAGAGGCTGACCTATTTTCCATGATCTGTTGAACCATTTGGAAGAATTCATCCTCTGATTTAGCTGTACCTAACTTTGGAATAACAAATGATTTTTGTGCCAAAAAGATTATAGTTTCTTGAGGGCATTATATGAAGTTATTCTTAATTAGTTAGTTTTGGATCTTGGTTGTGGTCACTTTGTTCTGAAAGGAATCCCACCATTTGATTTTACATCTTCTGATGATATTGTATTGACAATCCTAAGTTTGATGATATATATATATTTCTCCTCAATGACTTAATTACGTTTTTCAATTAATTAAAATATTTTAGTTCTTCATAATTATGACACAATTACTTACAACTCAATTCAAAGAAATATAAAAATCGTATAGTTAAATTCACAAAAAAATTATAATAATTGCAAATTCATATACAAATATCATATGAATAGATTTATCAAATTATTATTTAAGAACCTCATAAAATAAAATTAAATTACATTTATCAATTAACTAAAATTTCAATAAATCATATGGTTTATTCTTAATAATTTCATCAAATTTCATAATAATTTATATATATAAACCAAAGTAATTCTAACAAAATCCAACTAATTTATTATCATAAAACTATTTCCAATTAATTTTATTTGTATAAATTTAGATCTAAGTAATTCATGAAATTTCTGATAAATTTTTAAATTTACCAATTTAATTTCAATAATTAAATTAAATTAACATTAATTCAAAAATCATTCAATTTAATTCCAATAACATAAACATAAATAAAATCTATATTAACTCATAATTATAAATATTCATAACAATAATAATAATAAACATTACAAAAATTAAATATTTCAGTTGAATTCATGGGCTTCGAGCTTACCAAATGGAATATGGTCGAACTAGGTTCATAAATATTATCGGAACATTAAAACAAAACTATTGAACTGAGGTTACAGGAGTGTTGATAGAACTGCTACCTCCATCCAGTTGCGTGCCACCGTTATGGTAGAGCTAGAGGTCAAAAGCTATACCAATCAACTTGTCTCATTGTCAAAAGTCTGAATATACCCATCACTCCCCCTAACTCATCTCCGATAGCCAATAATTGGGCCTCAAAATTTTGGAATCTTATTTTCTAATCTCCTTCTTAGGCTAACAAAAGGTGGTAAGTTTGGTACCAAATTGAAGCTTGTGAAGAGAGGATTCATACACATCTTGAATCACTTGAATTGGAGTTTAGACAAGGGAGATATGACTATTTAAAGGTTCGATCATCAGAGTTCGCTAAAATTCCCCATAGCCAACTTTGGGTCATGTGTCTAGCACTGTTTGATATTTGATTAGAGTAATTCTAGTCTCATTGGTTTCATCTGGACGTTAGCTTTCCAATACGGTTGGCACTAAATCAAATAGAGGTCCATTGACTGAGTTATGGCTAGAAAATCACCAGCTGCTCCCTCTCTCTGCTTCTTCTTCTTCTTCTTCTCTCTCCCTCTCTTTCTCTCTCTCTCTCTCTCCAGCTACTACCTTTTCTAGGCAGCTGGGCAACTAGCCCAACGCTATCACTTAGCAGTCTTTGGTTGGTTGGTCTTTTCTCTTCTTTTTTTTTTTAACCTTTAGAAATTTGTAGAAAATGCATTTCAAGTCCAAAAATTACAAATAAATAGTCATTATATTCCTTGTAAAATATACTTTAATTTGATATATTAAAACTTGAAAATAATCACTTTTAGATTTATTAAGAATAATGGAATATAAAAATTAATTTTCAAAAATTCTTAAAATTAATATTTAAGTACCAAGATATAAAATTTTATTATCTTTACATTTAATTTTACAAATATAAATTTTTTATAATATCCAAATTTAATAAAGTATTTTTATGACTAAATAAATAAATGTTTTCTTTATATTAAGTTCATGTATTTTAAAATTTTAAATTAAAGCTGCCATTAATAATATATATTCAAAATCATAAAAATCCAAAATTCTATAAGAATGAAAATTTTCAATACAATTTAGCAAATATAACTAAATAATATTATTTTAATACAAATTAAAATTTTTTAAAATAAATAAAAATTCGAGTTATTACAGTGGAGTGACCAAGGTGCTAGTATTGGTTGATATCCAGCCCAGTGACGAAGCCACGTTGTGGCCAAGAGGAGCCCAAATTTTTGATACTTGTATTTAGTATGTAGCCATCATATAGATATGGTTGGGTAGTGCAGCTAGTTATCATGCCTAATCATCCACTAAAGGTCCTTGGTTCAAACCTTAGCAGAGATATACATACTTAAATCAGTCAATTGATTGCATAGATAATCTAAAAAATTAATTATAATGTAAGTGTTGTGCAACAATTCAGAATAATCAAGAAAATTGATCTACAGAATGATGGGATGAAGATATTGGTTGCTAAAATTGTGGCGGTTCAACTGCTTAATTAGTTGAATAGAAAGTTAAAATTTAATTTGCTTAATTCCTTGTAAAATCAAATGCCAAATTTTTCTTGTTAGTCAACTACAACTACCACCTATTTCATTTATTAAAGAATCCCATTTTTCATTTTTCAATACATCGATATTGTTTGGATTTGGGATAAAAAAAATTACTTCCTTAATTATACTTCTTAATCCACTGCTTTTTTAATTTATAGTTAATTAGGTAAAATTTAAAGAAAAAAATAAAAATGTTAATTAATTAGGACTCGATTTAGGTTAAGAGAAGAAGAAGAAATGAAAGCAATGAATAGTTAATTAATACAGAAAAATAATAGAAACTAACAACAGTAAAAAAATTAATAATAAGAACAAAATTTTGTCTATTTTTATACATTTTAATTTATTGATGTAGTCAATATTTTTGCTATCTACAAATATTTTGCTAAATTGACAATAATGTCACGAAGTGATGTATTAAACTCCAACGAAAAAATAATTATTTAAGGTTTTTATTTTATATTAACTTTTAAATATGATGTAATTTAAAATATATAAACTTATATTTATGCTGTACTTTAAGATAAGTTCACCCTATTAATATAAATCATGCCTTTTTTAATATTCCAATAGTTGTAAATTGGAATTTAAATTGAACATTTTAATATTTGAATCAATAAAAAATAATTGATAAGTGTTTATATGAGGAAAAAAAGTGGTGGTGGTAATAATAATAATAATAATAATAATACATGAAGTTTAAGTTCGAAGTTATGCCTCTTTTAAGTTGTTTATTATACCTTTTTTAAATTTTATCTAAAATTAATAATAAAATAAGTTTGCTTCTTAAGATTTAATTTTTGGATCAATATTTAGAAAGTAATTTTGAAATATAAAATAAGTATTTGTATATCACATAGACATAGGCGAGAAAACATAAATTATATTGAACTGTAATACTAATGCTAAAATACACAAAAATCAATAATCAACCAGTAGTCAACCTCAAATACAAAGCACCAACTTACAAACAACTTATGATCAATTATAAATCAACCTCTGATCAACTAAAATACAACCTAATTCTTAAACTATTCTATCATCTCTCCCAAATTACTGTATTTTAGCAATACTAATGCTGATTCTTTATATACAATGAAACAAAAAAATCAAAACATATGCAAAAAATCAAAAGGGTAACAAAACAAAACAAAAACATAAAATGTATTAACCTAAAATAATTCATCTCATACATAAAATAGATTGTAAAAACATACAAATATTTAAAAATATTACATAATAAAATATTAAATAAAGAGACAAAAAATAAAAAATAAAATAAAATCTAGCCAACAAAATGGCTTTTGAACCACCTACACACAACTGCATCGTGATATCAATTGGAACAACCCCTTTCAAATCCATATATAAAAGTAAAACATTACAACAACAAAAAATAGGTCATCCAAAATTAAAAAAAAATGCACAAATAATAAGGCTTAAACAAACAAACAAAAAAATAACTTTTTCCTCTACAATTTCTCTCCACTTAATTATTTCTATAAATTATAGACCTAATCTACAATTTATTTCATAAATATAACTAATTCACTATTGAAAAAATAATATAAAAATAAAAAAATAATTACATATAGAAGAAAATTTGAGAAAACTTTATGCAACAATAAAATGATACAAAATCAACTAAACATATACATCAAATCAACCTAATATATAAACAAAATAAACCAAATATATACCTGAATCTTTATTTGTATCCAAAATTTATTTTCATTTTCTTTAAATTTAAATGTGTGATATTTAAATTTAATAATTTATTATTACTACAAAATTAGAATCTCCACCCTAATCAAATTAAATATGTAGGCTGATGCAATAGATGGAAGGAATTGGCTCCCTGATATTCTTAGAAATAAAGAATATCCTAAAATTTGTCAATGTAATAGCCTATTAGCAAGAGCCTTGAAGTTTAGTATGTTTTTGGCAATTAATAAAGGCTAGTCTAAATGTTTATTTGAATCAGATTGCTCTTCGTGTACTATTTAGTATTTGGAATTTTCAATTGGATTGTCCTGTGCAAGCAAACATAGCATAGTCAACACTCCAATCAAGAACAACCTATGTTTCTCCATCTTCTTTTTTTCTTTATTTTTCTGGAAACAAACAGTTTTAATAAGTTATTAGTATGCTAAGGTATGTAAATAATAATTGCAATAAAGGCTTTGCTAATTATTAATAATAATTTGATTAGTGAGAAGAGAAAGAACAAAAAACGAAGAGGAAGCTTACCTAAAGCTCTAAGGGTATGTTCAACAAGCCGTAATAAAATGTAATATAATATAATTAAATATATTTTTAATATAAATGTACACTCAAAATATTTAATTATATTACATTTTATATTATTATGGTCTACCAAACGGTACTTAAGGATCTAAAGGTAGAAGAAATTCTTAAATAAGAATTGAAAAGCGTATTAAAAAAGAATTAACAAAACACAAAAAAAAAATGGCAGAAAAGTAAAGAAATCAAAACCAGCATATAAAAATAAAAGAGAGAAAAAAAAAAAAAAAAAAAAAGCATGGAGAGCGTAATTTCCTCAACTGATAATACAGAAAATGGGCCATAGAATTGTGCTTTAATGGAATGGGCCAGAAGCCCAAATAATAGAGAAGATGGTCCCTGACTATAATTTAGTCAAAACGACGTCGGTGAATATAGATGGCTTGTCCCCTAAGTCGAGCAAGTTTGTTTCTCCTTCATATTTCAGCGTGTGAATCAAAGAGGAAGAAAAGGTTCAGATCGCACCGATTTATACTAATTCAACACTCACACAGAGATGGCTCGATACGATCGCGCAATAACAGTGTTCTCTCCAGATGGACATTTGTTCCAAGTGGAGTACGCTCTCGAAGCCGTCCGCAAGGGTAACGCCGCCGTTGGTGTTCGCGGCACTGACGTCGTTGTTCTCGGCGTCGAGAAGAAATCCACCGCCAAACTTCAAGACGCCAGGTAATATTTTCTATGTCAGAGTATTTACTTGCGTAGATTGAGTGGTTACGTAATATTTGTCTTTATTTTGTGTGGGTAATGGTTACAATGGAGAAATTTGATATGGGGTTTAGAGAGTGCATTGGTTGTTTATGTGTTCTTCGATTAATTACATACTCCATTCCAAGATTAAAGAAAGGTTCTATCTATGTCTTGCTGTCATTGGTTATATAGAATTGGTTTAAAAATTTTCAAAATATCATTTGATTTTGAGCAAATGCCTTAAGGGAATGTTTGGTTCATCTAAATAATCCTATTCCAAACTTAATTTTTAATAACTAAATTTAAATTAGTTTGATCTTAGGAATTATTATTCTTAAAATATCAATTCAAGGTAAATTTAAGTTGTTCAAATATAAAAATATCATTAAAAAAAAATATGGATTCCTTGCCAAAAAAAAAAAAAAAACAAATGTAATTTCAGAGCGAAAAGTGCAGTTTGTTTGAAAGAATATCAAGAACAAGTCCTTTCCTGCTTCCCTGAACTCATATATGTTTCTTCTCCTTTACCATTTTTTTTTTTTTTTTTTTTATATATGATAATTTCAACTTTAACCCTTCTTTATATTTTTGTTATATCCGTTGTGCTTGTATCTCAAACCATGTAACATTGTCATTGTTTTTTTTTTTTTTTTTTTTTTTTTTTTTTTACTTAGATATGTCCATGCTTGAGGTGACCTATAAGTTCTTTTATAATGATATCTAGCCATTACTTTTATATCCCGTCAGCAAATATGTGATGTTATGCAATATTTTTTATGCATCCTTATTGGTTCATGTTAACCGTCTTGCTGGCTGCTTTTGTTTGCAGGACTGTAAGGAAGATTGTTTCTTTGGATGATCACATAGCATTAGTATGTGCTGGTTTGAAAGCAGATGCACGTGTTTTAGTCAACAGGGCACGTATTGAGTGTCAGAGCCATAGGCTTACTGTTGAGGATCCTGTAACTGTTGAATATATAACACGTTATATTGCTGGTCTGCAACAGAAGTACACCCAAAGCGGTGGCGTGAGACCATTTGGTCTTTCAACCTTGATTGTTGGTTTTGATCCCTATACTGGTGTCCCATCTCTTTATCAGACAGATCCATCAGGAGCATTTTCAGCATGGAAAGCCAATGCTACTGGGAGAAACTCAAATTCGATGCGGGAATTCCTAGAAAAGAATTATAAAGAAACTTCTGGGCAAGAAACTGTGAAGTTAGCTATTCGTGCTTTGCTTGAAGTAAGTTACTCCTCATTTATATGTACTTAATGCTGAACATGTACATTGCAAATTTCTTGGTCTGACATATTTTTTATTAAAATTGCACCTCTTGCATTGAAGCTGAATTCCATTTTTTTTTCCATCTGTGATTAGCTGATATGAGGCATGCTTAATAGAATCTTTAGATTGTATTTAGTTTTGATACTTTGTTATAAGGTTCTATTATATATTGCTGCTGATTGTGTAAAAAAGGCTTACAGGAATATATATAAATAGTTGTGTGGTTTGAATATGTTTTATTCATGGTTCATGGTAGAGCTTCCCCTGTGCATTAGCATTTAGATACAACAACACTTGGTTTTTCTTGGTCTCCCATGGTTTCAAGTTGTGATATCCTTTCCAAGTATTCATAAGTGCTTGCTATGTGTTTCTGATGATTTAGTCTTTTCTTATCCTCCTCCCGTTCCCTGGCCCCTCCAGCTGTTTCCTGTTGGCCAGTTGCTTTGGTTAGTAGAGATTTTTTATGTTTTGCACTCTGCATATTCAGCTTTGTTTTGATATGTCATTCATAATCATATTGTAGAATCATATTGACACAATCACTTGAAGGGTCTGACTCAATCAGGCAAACCAAATTCTTTGTTTTAACAAAAGCTTACCCTTTTGATTGTATTGTATTTGTCTTCCCAGTTGAATTCTATTTATACATGGATCTGCTTATGCTTCTTTATTCTATAAGCCATATGGATATGGGCCGATGCAGCTGTATTAGCCCTGTCTTGTTATGTTAGAAGATCTAACAAGTGGGATGTTGAAGGTTCCCATTATCTTTTTGTCCAGTTAGTGTGCATCTGTAAACATGTGTGATCTCCTCACACAGTCGTGTATATGGAACTTTAAGCTGATAACTGCAGTGCCATTACCATAATTGTTGGGCATCTGTAGTTAGGGGTGGCAAATGGTTGGCTTTGGATGGGTATGGGTTGGGTTTAAATGGGCAGGGTTGTATATTACTCTTTTATGATCCTTTTAATTTTTATATGGGTACCCATACCCATATAACTCAGATCAACCTTAACCCATCGATTTACCCATTTATTACGTAAAATAATTTATTTAACTATTGAAACATTGTTTTTGTATTAATAAAAAAAATAATTAAATTATTTAAAAACTAATTTTAAAGAATTAAATATAAAAACTTATAATTACAATTTTTTTATTTCATTAAATAATTATTTTATATCTAATTTCAACCAAATTCTTTGTTTTAACAAAAGCTTACCCTTTTGATTGTCTTTTATTTGTCTTCCCAGTTGAAGTCTATTTATACATGGGTCTGCTTATGCTTCTTTATTCTGTGAGCCATATGGATATGTGCCAATGCAGCTGTATTAGACCTGTATTGTTATGTTAGAAGATCTAACAAGTGGGATGTTGAAGGTTCCCATTATCTTTTTGTCCGGTTAGTGTGCATCTCTAAACATGTGTGATCTCCTGACACAGTTGTGTATATGGAACTTTAATCTGATAACTGCAGTGCCATTGCCATAATTGTTGGGCATGGCAAATGGTTGGCTTTGGATGGGTATGGGTTGGGTTTAAATGGGCAGGGTTGTATATTGCTCATTTACTCATTTATGACCCTTTTAATTTTTATATGGGTACTGATGTAGGACAAATTTAGATAATCTGTTCTACTTTAATTTGTTTCAGAAATTAAAGGGATGAAATTGAAAATCCAGGGCTGATTTTGCAGGAACCAGATATGGACAAGGAATAAGTAAGGGGAAAAGGGGAAAAAAACTTCTAAGAGTCACACTTAGAAGGCCTAGGAGTCACACCTAGGGTTGAATTGAGTCACACAGTTTTTAGCAATAATGCAGGGTTTATTTTATTGAATCTGAAAGTTGTATAATAATAGTTACAAGCTTAAGTATTTATAGAGTTGAAACTAATCCAAAACATGTTTGGATTAGGAATCCTACACCAGTTCTCTAACTAGGAGAACAAATTAATACTAGCTAGGAAATACTAAACTCACTAAAACTCCTAAATAAAGACTACAAAATAATAATAATAAAAAACCCTACTGTTCCAGCAATTCTGGAAATTACAGAAATACGCTTTGGGTATTAAAATTGTAAATATTAGACCAAAATTCAAAATTTCTTGGTCCTTTGAATTTTATTTTTCTTGATGTTTTCCTTGTCTGCATCATTTTCCCTTTGTTGGAGAAAACTCGACCTCAAGTTTTGAAATATTTAAGTAACAAAAATGGTGATGCCTTCGGCTGCTGTTCTTGTCGGTTGATTATTGGTGACAATGGAAATACTTGAAACCTTCTTTTGGGTTCATCTATAAACTGATTGGGATTAATAAACTCCGTCTTCTCATCATCAGCAATAGGCAATAAAAATTCAGCATTTTGAAATGCAAAGTCAAGCTCCCCTATGCCTTCTAATCTCTTTGCACCACTTTGAACCATACCTATCATTACATCCAAAAATGCTTGCGGGAATTCAATAATTTCAGTCTCTTCAACTTTGACTTGTTCTAGATGTGATTCTAGGAGTAGATTTTGCGGTTCAAGGATATGAGGATGGAAATTCTGATTGTCTACCTCTTTTGCATGTTGGTAAGCATCATGAAAAGCATTTTCTGGTTGTTGCCTTTGTAATTCTTCCTTTGTTTGAATGTCTTGGACATGCGGATGTTGGAATGGGTTTGAGGTTTGATGTTTTGTGGTTGCAGGATTTGACTTTCTGTCCCTTTTCCATGTTGATCATAGAGTTGAATGGGCTCTTTTAATAGTTGCAATTGTTGTTCCACCCCCTTTGCTTGTTGAGGAAGTGTCTCTAGATGTTTAATAGGCTTTACCACTTGCTGTTTTGAAATTCCTGCATGTGAATCTAGCTTTGGAACTTCCAGTTGCACGCGTTGAAGTTTTTCCTTGTCATATTGTAAATTTGCAAAACTTTCTAGTTCCTGGTTCTGTACTTTTGGCATTCCTGCTGATAGATTTCTTGCTCCTTCGCCAACACTAGGTATAGTTTGCAGATTAAGTCTTAGATTTGGTTTTGGTACAACTTGTAGGTTTTGATCAACTTGTGGACATTGTTCTCCAATAATCTTGGATGCAACTTGTAGACTTAGGGCTGGTTTTTGTAGAAAGATTTGACTACTAATGGTTTTAGAAGTTTGATTGCTAGGATTTGAAGGGATCCTTTCACGCAACTCATCCATCATAGCCTCTATCCGATCAAACTTTGAACTCATCTTATCATTCAATTAATCAAAATTCGATTCATGCTCTTGATGAAAAGAATTATGCTTTTCAAATTGGTTCAAGTGATTACCCATTGGCATGCAGCTATACGCTGAATTATATACCTTTTCATACAGCCTTTTGCGATAATACGGTGGCAAAAATTTTTCTTGAAGCATTGTTTTCATCTCTTGCCATGTATTAATTTGCGGTTGCCTCCCTATTTGTATATCATACTTAACACTGTACCACCATAATTTTGCAAATCCCATCAAAGTCGACCTTGCAAATTTTACCTTTCTAGCTTTCTCGAAGTTATAGGGATCGAAATAAGATTCAAGAAAATCAATCCAATCATAGAATTTCGTAGGATTACCTCCTTCAAAACATGAATCAAATATCCCCATTGTTGATTAAATTCAAAACATCAAACTTCTAAGGTCTCGGGGCTCTGATGCGAAATTGATGTAGGACAGATTTAGATAATCTGTTTTACTTTAATTTGTTTCAGAAATTAAAGGGATGAAATTGAAAATCCAGGGCTGATTTTACAGGAACCAAATATGGACAAGGAATAAGTAAGGGGAAAAGGGGAAAAAAAACTTCTAAAAGTCACACCTAGAAGGCTTAGGAGTCACACCTAGGGTTGAATTGAGTCACACAGTTTTTAGCAATAATGCGAGATTTATTTTATTGAATCTGAAAGTTGTATAACAATAGTTACAAGCTTAAGTATTTATAGAGTTGAAACTAATCCAAAGCATGTTTGGATTAGGAGTCCTACACTAGTTCTCCAACTAGGATAACAAATTAATGCTAGCTAGGAAATACTAAACTCACTAAAACTCCTAAATAAAGACTACAAAATAATAATAATAAAAAACCCTACTGTTCCAGCAATTCTGGAAATTACAGAAATACGCTTTGGGTATTAAAATTGTAAATATTAGACCAAAATTCAAAATTTCTTGGTCTTTTGAATTTTATTTTTCTTGATGTTTTCCTTGTCTGCATCAGGTACCCATACCAATATAACTTATATCAATCTTATACCATCCATTTACCTATTTATTATGTAAAATAATTTATACATATTGAAATATTGTTTTTGTATTAATAAAAAAATAATTAAATTATTTAAAAAATGATTTTAAAGAATTGAATATAAAAACTTATAATTAAAATTTATTATTTCATTAAATAATTATTTTATATCTAATTTCAACCAAAACATAATAATTATTTTATTTTTGTCACTATTTTTTGAACTAAAAGTTTGTCCACCTTTGTCCACTTTCGTCCCTATTGAAGTCATGGTTGTTTCTGGATTTTACTATTCTCTTTCTTTTCAACTCCCAGGGACAAGATCGTCCTATTTTCTTCTCTTTCTTCCCAAAATTGAAAATATCCTTCCATTTTTCTTCTTTCTTCTTCTTCATCTATCTATCTTCTTTACTTTCATTTTTCTCAGGTCAGCTCTCCCCCTCTCCTCTTTTTTTTTTTTTTTTTTTTTTTTGTGTTTGGTTGCTGAGAAAATTTGTAGAATGTTGAATTTCTTTTTTGTTTTTGCTTTTTGATGTTTTATTTATTTATTTTGGTTTGAAGTAATGTGTAGATAATGGTAAATTTAGTTACATATTCAATTTCTTTTTTTATTAATTAATTTATTTACACATCGAAAATAATTTATTTATATAATGAAAATAATTTTTTATGTTGTAAAAATAATTAAATTCTTCAAAAAATAACGGGTAGGGATGGGTACCCATTATAAAGAATTAAATATAAAAATATAAAGGACTGGGTCAAATTAACGGGTAGGGATGGGTACCCATTCCCAATCCCTATGTAACCCATAAATTAATGGGTTAAATGGACTGTACCCATTTAACATTTAAATTACACATTTACCATCCACACCCTTATTTAAATGGGTGGATAAATGGGTGTGGATGAATTTGACACTCCTACCCGTAGTTGAGATGAATCAATGATCAAATGACAAATAAGTTGAATCCATGGTTTTAAAAAAATGGCTGTCACATTACATGTAACCCTTTGTTTGGATGGGGTGTAGGGAAGGGTAATTAATGGAAGGGTAAAGAAAGGAATGGAAGAGGAAAGAAGAAGAAGTGTATGTGGTAACTTTTTCCTTATTTGGGTGAGGAATGAGAGAGAAAGAGAAATTAATGGAATGGTATATTTTAAAATTACAAAAATAACCTTATAACTTGTATATTTAAAACAAAAGAATAACATTATTTTATACATTCCACATGTCAAAAATTTACTAATATTCATTCACATTTATATAATTTAAATAATTCATATATTTATATATTATTTATTTTTTTGTATAAGCATAAAATATGAACAAATTTAGTATCAAAATAATCTTATAACTTAAAAATAATATAAAATAAATACATGTACTTAAAAAATATGGTAAGTAAAGAAATTAATTATGGACATAAATGTAGTTAAAACTCAATTATCCTTCTCTACTCCCCAAATTTGGGTGTAGCAAAATTTTAACTTTGACCCTTTCCATTACTTACACCCCTAAAAAACTTGTTCCATTCTTTTCAAACACGAGTACAAGGGTACCCTTCAATTAATTACACTTCCTTTCCCTTACCTACACCCCATCCAAACAGAGTGTAACGGAAATTTGGCCTTCAGTTACCGTTATAGATGTGAAAGAAAGGACTGGAAAAAAAAAATGCAGTCTTTGGCATATTTTCTGCCATGGCTGAAGAGAATATGCCAGAGTATTCTCTAAATTATTAATTTTGGTCAAAAATTATACATATTGAGTCTTTATTTACACAGTATCATGTGTATTAATTAGTTGTAACTCTTAGATTGAGTAATTTATGTCAATATATCTCATTTTGCAATTTTTTACCGAAAAATTGTGTGGCGTTTGGCCGTTACCATTACATTATGGCCATGACAATCCCGAAACCATTACACTCGACCGCGACCGCGGAAGTGACCGTGACTGCAATTCAGATGTATGGTTGAACCTACATTTTAAGAGTAGAGCAACTGCCCTTAGTACATCACTAGGATTATTATAGCACAAAACATTATCCAGGTGGCAGTACTTGAACTACAAACCAGGTTATCTGAGATCAAAACTTTTTCCTGGCTAATGCTAATTTATGAGGTGATAGAAAGGCAATGATCAAAATGTAATTACTCTAATGTGTACTTGAACTTATTGGAACATTGGTCTATATATCACGTAACTGGAAGGTTTCTTTATATTTATTCTCCTCGAATTCAAAATATTCAGTTCAGTGTATGCATCCCTTCCATGAATTAAAAAATATGGTGTTGCCTCTCATTAAGCACATTATCTGTGGCTAAGATAAATCATGATTGTATCATAGGCCTTTTGTGAATTTTTGAGGCTAATCGCTTATAGCTCTTACTATACAGAAGAACACACTCAAACCTTATACAAGGTCATCTAAGTTCGAAGCACTTCTTTGCCAGCTTAGGATGCAACTAGCCACACTGGCAACGATGCAATTAAAAATTGATGGATAAGCCCATGCCTTGTTTCCTTGTTTAACTGCTTACAAGATTGTTTGAGTCTGCTATTGACGATAGAAATATTCTCCTGTTAAGTTGAGACATTTAAAGGTATGCTAGAAGCTCAAGAACAGTATTGCTGGTAGTCTGGTAGATAAGGGTTCAAATTTGACCATCCTTAAGTTTGATTGATGAGATATGCTGCTGAGTTTTAATGATTTGTTTGGAAGCAAGGGGGAAAGAAAATGGTAGGAGAGAATGAGGGGATGGAAATCAGTGTGAAGATAGTTTTCCTCTCGTTTGGGAGAGAATTAGGGGATAGAAATTAGTTTATTGTATGTGATATGCGCCTTTAGTGCAGAAACTAAATTTTTTTTAGCATGTTGGTGCTTAATTTTGTGAAGAATGTTGTGCTTACTAATTGCTATCATCTTTTGAGATTTTGACAACCAGTTGTGTATAACTTCTCCAATAGATTAGTTTTTCATTTTTAAGCTTTGTCTGTTATTGCGTAAGAATGGCCAGGAAAAAAAAAGTCTGTTTTTCTTACTATATTATCTAATGATTTTTTTTTTTTTTTTTTTTTTTACCATCAGGTTGTTGAGAGTGGGGGAAAGAACATAGAAATTGCTGTAATGACAAAAGAGCATGGCCTGCGGCAGCTTGAGGAAGCAGAGATAGATGCAATTGTTGCTGAGATTGAAGCGGAGAAAGCAGCAGCAGAAGCTGCAAAAAAGGCTCCTCCAAAGGAAACCTAGGTCTATTGTAGTTCTCATATATTATCTTGTATCAAGGGATTAGTTTCTTTACAACGATCACTTTGTTATGTTTAACGTTAATTTCTTTGTTCAAGCAACACCTTGTTTAGTCTTGTGTTTCTTTTATGATTGCAGTTTCGGTTTGGTAAGTAGGAATTGTTTATATTGGATACGCTGCCTGTTGCCTTATAATGGTTGCTAAATTTGCAACTCAAATGCTTCTGTTGATAATCCATGATTTGTGCTCATGACAGTTATCAACTTCAAAACATGCAACACTGGAATGTGAAAGTCGAAGGTTCCTGGTACATGTAGAAGGTTCCTTACCTATTACATTGTTTGAAAGTAGAAGAGTAGGTAGATTAATACAAAAGAGGGGTTGGACTCTAGGCATCTTCTGTTTGAAATTGTTGGCATTTCTTCTAAGACTAGGTTTCTACTAAATTTATTAGGTAAAGAACGTTGAAATTGTGGTCTTTATTTTGATGCTTGTGTAGAATTATGGTCAAATTGAGATTTCTTTTCCCAGTACGGAAATCACCCAACGGTAGGTGCCTTAAACCATGGGCATGAAAATAATAGGGTACATGGTTGTTGCTGGGTTGGATTTCGGTGGCCATGAAAATAACAAGGTTTTTGGACCATTTTGCATCTTTACAGGCATAGCCATCTTTGCCTCTTCTATCCTATCTTTGACTTCCATCTCTGCGTTATACATCCACATATTTAATAATTTTCATAAGATAAATTTCAAAATTGGAATGATCTGATCCAATCTAGAGCTGAAATGGAAATGTGAAGAATACCGTTAAGTGTATGTCAAAATTTCTAAGGAAAATCATCTCAAAAACAAAGAAAAAATCAAGGGAAAATTCAACTGTGCCTACTAGTCGTGACATCAAAGTGGAAACTAGAAAGTTGGTACTTTCTGCTTTGGAATTTACCAAAGACAAGCTTGAATTTCCCTCAAATGTGTTTTTTTTTTTTTTTTCTTTAGGCATTGTAGAGAAAATTTAACATCAATGAAAATTATATCCCCGGCTCCTCAAATGTTATCCATGTCATTCCAACAGCAATTCATTGAAAAACCAATACATAACCAATAAGTTTTTAATATGCAATAAGGCATAGTTTAATAATAAATACATATATGACGTGCATAATAAATTTAATTTTACACAATAAGCTTTTCTCAATAACTGAAAAGTCTGAAGTTCAAGTTCTAATCAAAGTTAAATTTACTAAAAAAAAAAAATCCAATGCATACTTTTAGTATATTATAAATTGTGATTCATCAGCAATTATACATTGTTCAAAAATATAGGTTAAGATATAACAAAGCATTTTCAAATTGAATTAAAAAGCCTTAATCCTACCGTGAGTTTACAGAACTTCCATGATAATGGTTGGTTCTATCATTTGGCAAGAATTGAATGGTAGTGAAATGGTTCTGCTCTCGTCAATGATTCAGATATTGCCTTAATCCGTCCATTGAAAAACATGACTTGTGTTTCTTTGAGCAGGTGTAATACTTGATTAATCTTTGTAACTTCTCACTCTTCTACGTTAAAAGTCTACTAAGTAACCATAAATTTAGGAATGCCAAATAATTTTATCCATGTACACAAATCTATTGATTTAACTCAACTGGTAAATTTCTAGATAATTAATTGCCAGTGGAAGTAATTAATGTATCAAACACTAGAATTAGAAGATATTCTCTTTTTCAAAAAAAAGTTAATAATTCATTCATCAAACACATGATTCAGTAGTTGGAATATTCACAATTTTTCCAATTCAATTTTTTTTTAAAAAAAAAAAAAAAGAAAGGTAAATTGGGAGTGCGTGTTGAGACTATTAAAATAATATTTTTTTTGGCAATTATTCTAATCTCAATGTATGAATAATTTAATTTTAACTAGACTAAAACAAATAAATTTTAACACTATTAATACGAGAAAACTAACTTATAATATATTTCTTCTGTTAAAAAAAAAAAACATCATTAACTACTTATTAACTCATAATTTTTATTATATTTTTTCGCTTATACTCTCACTTATATTCATTTATTATTATTTTTTATTAATTTTAAGAATATACAAATCTTATGCATTTCAATTAATAAAATATAAAATAGATAAATATTTATATTCATTTTTGAAGTAGACAAATGTTTGAAACATTTAAAAAAGGATAACAAATCAAAAAGTATCTTAATAAAAAAAAATCTCAATGAATTGTAGTATAAAAGTCTACTAAATTTATCAAATCTTTGGATATTATTATAATATATCTCACTATCATAAAAAGTAATTTGGGGGAAAAAAAAAAGGTAACTAATAGGTCCAAAAAGTCTAAGGCAATATTATTTACCAAATGGACTTGAAATTGTGGAATATTAATATTTTAGAGAAAATATGAGTTTTGTCCCAACTTTAGAAGCAATAACGCAGCAAGTAGAAGTTAAAGTCTCTATTGCTTTAATGCGTTTGGACATGAAATTTGTTAAAAAGTCGGCTTAATTATAGAGAAGTATGAGCCAAAAGGACTCCAAAATGCATCAATCTCAACTAGGAAAATATCATTTATGTAAGACTATCTCCTCTTCCCAAATGGTCCATAAAGGGTTCATTTCATTTTCTTCTTAAATTCAACTTGGAATTAATATTCTAACTTCTAAGTCATATTTAAAATAAATATTCATTTATTTAAGAGTGTGTATGGTTGGATTAATCAAATTTAGAAAGTGATTTTTTTTTAAATGAATTGCATATACTATTAAATTATTTTTTTAATTTATAGAAAACTAAATTGACTGAAATATAATATTACGAACTATACAACAAAAAGTAATTCTATATTTTAAAAATTCTCTCCAAATTAATGAAATCTCGCATCATAATAATATATATTGATTAATTGTGTCTAAAGTAATTAATTTTATTAGCTTGTTTCATTTTTTTTTCTTTTTTGTTAATGAGAAAAGTATAATGTATAATTATCAATTTCATCACATTTATATTTTACCAAAACAATTAATGAAAGTAATGTCCATCAATTATATTTTTAATTTTTAAATCAATTGTAATTTTATATAGTATATTTAAATATTAACTTAAAAATTGATAAAATTTTAATTAATATATTATTGTTGATAATTTTCTCTATTGTATTATAAAAACACATTTATATGAACTTTATTGTATCCAACTATTTTTTTTAAATGAATATATTAATAGAATCATTGGATTTAATTTATTAATTTTTGTATTTCAAATTTATATTTTTAATTTACCAATCTCAATGTGAAGTTCCTAAAAAGAAAATCTACTATATAGTAAAAAGTTTTTATTTTTTTTTTTTTTCAATTATAATTCAGTATCTACATTTATTTTTTAGACTTGAATCCTATAAATTCAAGAATTAAACAAAAGAATAAGATTTTAATATAATGTAAAAGCTTAAGTTATTAAATTATTGATAATAAAATTCCAAATGGGTCCAAAAGCTTTGATGTGATGAGTAGATTTTTCACGCCCAAATTGTAGGATAAGTAATGGAAGATTGAAACTTGTAGTTTTGGAAGACTTGACCTACTAAAATTGATTGATTGCCTCTTCTCTCCTCCATATATACCTTTTCCATTGCGAAAACTCTTTCTTCTTTCTTTCTTCCATGCTCACTCACGTGTACAAAATTGAAGCCCTACTAATTAATAAATAAATAATTTATTTTTTCTTTTTTAATTTTTAATTTTTTTTTTTCTTTTTGGAAATAATTTCAAATCACGTGGCATAACATGTCTCAAATTGACTTATATCACACGACTTCAAATTAGCAATCTTGATTAAATGATGATCACCAATGGACGGCCTCGATGAAATAAGTAATGGTGTGGGCCATCTATTATTAGACAAGCCATACATAGGCTCTACATATCAAGGCCATACATAGACTCTATACATTAAAATTTAGCGTTTGAACTTAATATTACACAGCTTTAAAAATAATTTCAATACCATTAAATTAAAAATTAATTAATAAATTTTATTATGAATTCTAAAAAATATTTTAATTTTGATATAAATAGTTTATTTTAATTAAAAATAAAAATGGGATATATTTAATACATTATATAAAATTAGTTGGTATGAGATTCACAAAAATAAATAAATAAATAAAAATAGATATGCATGCATGTGTGAATGTATGGCAATGCTTATGATAATGTTCGGAGATGTAGGGCAGGTGGAGAGGATGGATTAATGGTGATGAATAAAGAGAAGATAAGATAGGATAAAAGATATATAAATATAGAGAGAGAGAGAGAGAGAGTTGACTCATATTGTGGAAGGACTTTGTGATCAATCACATTCATCAAAGCGACCACCACCTAACCACATGAACCTCCATACATACTCATCCACACACTAACAATATCTCTTTAGGTAGCCCATGCCCTTTTTCTTCAATATACATATATAATTATTTAATTATTATTTTGAAATTTATAATACCTACAAAATAAATTAATACTGCCCAACCCTAATTATTTTTTGCATATATATCTCACCAAACTTTCTTAACTTTTCCTACCAGCCAATCTTTTGCTAACTTGCGCTTATGTGTACTTTACACACCATCCCCTTTCTTACTTTTCTGTCTATTTATTTATTTATTTATTTTTCCTTTTACGTTCTTTACACAAAAGCTTACTAGTAAACAAGAATTGCAACATATTTCATTAGAGACTAAAATATAATAATGACTTTTTAATGTCCATTTTCATAAAATTTTGTCCTTCTTATAAACAAAGAAAAAATATAAATTTTGCAATTAAGGTAAATAATTCGTTAAAGAATAAAAAATAATAATGTCCATTTTAATAAAATTTTGTCCTTCTTAATTATAAAAGGAAAAAGGAGAAAAATATATAAATTTATATAACATGAAAAATTGGAATGAAAATTAATTCTTTTCTTCCACTATATTCTTTTCCATTAAAAAAAAAACATTATGTTCTTTTAATAAAATTTAAAATAGTTATGGTTGAAAAGAAAGAAGTCATGTAATCCAAATTATAATTAAATTCAAGGAATTAAAAGGAAAAGAGTATAATAAGAATATACATATATATATATATTATGAAAAGTCTTTTTCTTGAGAAATATAATTATAATATTTATAAATTATTTGTTTTCAATTGCTTTCATATATATATTATATAACGTTCAGATTTCTCTCATGATATTTAAGTTGCCGTCATTTTATGATTTTATGGCACTGCAAAACTTTTTTATATAATATAGTAAGATAGTAAGACCAAATATCATAATCTAATTAATATTAAGGTTATTAATTTGGATATATTATGCTATTGATCATAATTAATTAATTAATTTTTAATCAACACTTTGGGTGCTGAGTTTCACGTTATAGGAGACAATGACATTATGATGATTGTTGAATTTTTTAGTTGGAATTTTGCAGTAATTAGGGCTCGTGCTTCCTCATTGACTTCCATTACTGAATGTTTTAGAACACTAAACAAAAATTTTTTTTTTTTTGACTTTTTAATTAAATCAATACTAATTTAATCAAAATAATTTTCTCTTTTTCCAAAGCTTTTTCTTTTTAATTCATAGTTAGTGGCTGGTGGGATGAGCGAGAATCTTAATTTTTTTTTTTTTTTTAAGAAAGAAAGATTATTATTGGGAATTTTTTTTTTAACAGTTAAGAACTTTATTTTGCAATTTAATAGTCATAGATAAGTGATATCATATTTTTCTCTATTACATAATAAATTTAAGTTTCATTTATGCTCATTAAAAATATTATTTTATAAATATTAATATTTAATTAGCAAAGTGGAAATTATGATTAAAAATTTACTAATAAAAATTTCTCCTTGCATTTTCTTATAAATATTAATTAATATCTTTTTAGATAAAGTTAAATTTTGTTGAATTAGGTATCCACGCATGTTATGTTATGAGTTAATTCTTTACTACACCTTATTTACAGATAAATCAAACACTTTTATCTCTAATAGCATATTAAAGTGTGATTCTCCATATAAGTTTCTTAAGTTGTTGTGGGTCTCACTTATAATTGTTAATCAATTTACTTTTTTAAAAGCTTGATATTTATCTTTTTTTTTTTTTTTTTTTTGGCACCAATGACATTTTTACTTAGATTTAAAATATTGCATATTTGAAAGTTTGATGGTATTCAATTCTTACTAGAATTTATCCAGTTGGGTTTGAGATTTTTCAGCGATAAATGTTTGAAAGGTTGATGGTATTGAATTTAGTGGTGATTTTTTAGATGAATAAGAGACATGTTTGTATAAGAAAGATGGAATTGTGATAAAAAGAGCTGAGTGAAAATGAGGGTATGCGAAGAAAGAAAATGAAGTGATTTAAATTGAAAAATTAACAAAAGTTCAAAAAAAAAAAAAGAAAGAATCAGTTTAAGAAAAATAAAATTTTGTAAAATGAGAAATCATTTAAAAAATATGAAAGACCCATTTAACAGGCTAGAAATTAGTTCATATTATCAATTTACTGAGTAACAAATTTTTCACCAAACAGCCAAGAATAAAAGTAAATTAAAAAAGAGAAATCTAACGGTTACTATTACTAATTTCTGTGAATCTGGTGTGCAATAACACGACTCTATGTTATGCTAAACTCCTATTTTGTAATTTCTTTTATTGATATACATTAAAAAAATAAAAAAAAAAACCCTCTATCTGCATAACTATAAAAGAAAAATCAAGATGACGGCAAATTCGTAAAAAATGGAAAACGTTCTTAATAATCTTAGAAATTAAAATGTAATATTTTATTATTTTTTAATAAAAAATATTTAAAAGAGAGAGAGAGAGAGAGAGAGGTAGATAAGAAAGAGTGGGAGCAGAGGGTGATGTGAAGGTGATAGGAGGTGGGGGCCACCGCCGCAACCGCGCACATGAGCTTACGTCAGACGGCTGCCAACTACCGCCCAAAAAGAGAGGAGTTGGTATCGTGTAGGATATAGACATTTCCTGCCTCTTTCTTATTTGTCCCTTCAACTCTTTTCTATTTACAATTGCTGCCCTTCTCTTTCCATTTCCCAATATATTATTTCCTTTTTATTCTTTGAAAATCTTTCGTTAAATTAATTACATTTATTTGTTTTAGCGGTAAAAAGATATCATGTGTCACTTTTTGCTAGAGTGTGTAATCGGTAAATTTGATTCAAAATCAGACAGAATTAAAATAACTGGATAATTAAAACTCATATTTTCATCAAATTGAATCGAATCAATTTATAGTAAAAAATAAATTAAATCGAATAAAAAATTTTCAAATTAAACCAAAAAGTTTTGATTGCTTAATTTTAACCAAAATTTTTTGAGCAAAAATTAAACTGAATTAAAATTTTACTTTATTTTAAAAATTTTCAAATTAAACTGAATTAAAATTTTTAAAAAACTGAATTAAATCAAACCAATCAATTTAATTTAATTTCATGATTTTAATTTGACTTTGTACATACTTACTTTTAGCATATAATATTAAGTTCATCTTTCTAAATACTGATTTCATCAATCTCAATGAAACTTCTTACTCTAATCATTCTTAATTAGAAATTTTCAAATTCAATATTATTCTTGAACTAATAATATTATAATTATTTTTAGAATTGTGAAATCTCAAATTCAAAATCTAATTTAAATTAAAATAAAAAAAAATCTCAAATTTGTAGCTTCAATTTGATTGTTTGTATATATGAAATTAAAGTATGGTTGTTCTGTTAGAAGTGGTACTTTCTTTGTATTGGGAAATGGGAATACTCGCTTTAGGCTTTCATTTGTTGCCCTAAAGAACATGATACGTGGAGATCCTATCAATTAGCTCATGTAACTTCACAAGCACAAAATATGTTTAGTTTTACTATAAATAATTTTACTAATAACAACCATATTGATATATTCATAGGCCTAATTTAAAATGGCACATGTGATTTGTATTATCGTTACTAGGATCGTGATTTTTAATCTATGAACATAAAAAAAGAAAAAAAATAAAGAGAAAAATAATTATACAATATACAAGATTTATATAATTTGGTAATCTGCCTATGTTCACAGGAGATTCAATATTCTTTTATTGAAAGAGCTGATGGTGACTATTGTATACAATAAACTAAAGTTTCAACCATTAAAAAGCAACTAATTGACCCAAAAATATATAATTATCTTTAACTTTTAATAAAATTGTACCATACCAACTACTTACTGCCTCATGCAATGAAATTAACTGGGCTGGGAGGATCGTGGAGGTGCTCCGAAACTTGCTACGCTTGCTCCTCCACACATCTACAATCATCCCCTCCACTGGAACTCTGAAGATAAATTAATTGTGAGCTATTATTTAATAATTTGGGTATAAACTTAAATTCAAATCACCTTTCATGATATTTAAGAAAAATGACAAACATAGTAAATCTAAATTATTAAATCAACCTTATGTCTTATATTAGATAATAATTTTTTTCCAATTATATAGTTTACGCACATATAAAGTATCCATGAAAATAGCAAGATATATATTTTATCTTTTAAATATACAATTATTATCTTTAAATCTTTTTTAGAGCTGTAAAATCTCCGAGTGTTTATAGAATTATAAAATCTTAAATTTTGAACATAAATCAACGTCAATATAGCTAATGTCATAATATAATGGAAAAAGTATATTATGAAAAATAAATTATATTAAATCAAGCATTTCCTTTCTTTCTAATATCTCATGTTGTATCAAAACAAAAGTCACCTATAGTGTTGATATAAGGTTAGAAATATCATTGCTATCTACTAATGAGTTTGGATATGTATGCATATATATATATAGTCCCTAAAAGGTTTTTGGAAAATGTGTTTTTCCACTTTCCACCTAAAAAGTAGATTTGCACTTTGGTGAAATCAATTATTATCTTAATAATTCAACAATTGAGGGTCATTTTGGAAAGAAAAGGATCTAGAACAAAACTTGGACGGCCCCTCCAAAGGTCATGCATGTGAATGTTGGTAGAAGTTGAACTATAAACAATTAAAGGTAGGACAATAATTACACTATTGATAGAGAAGGAAGCAAATAAATTAATAATCATAACCTAAAGCCTTGTTAAATAATTTTTCTTTTAGAGTAAGAGATGGAAAAGAAAAAAGAAAATATCCCATGGAAGCTTCTAATGTCTCTACCTAACACCTTTGAAAAAAAGAAAAAGAATATATACATATATAAAACAGAGAGAAGGTGAATAGTTGAAAAGTGACTACCTTTTCCTTTTAGGAATAGCCATTGGGTGTTTTTTCAGATCTTTGTTCCAAAGTAGCTACTACTCATATGTGTCG
Source organism: Reutealis trisperma (assembly GCA_947687605.1). Taxonomy (NCBI): domain Eukaryota; kingdom Viridiplantae; phylum Streptophyta; class Magnoliopsida; order Malpighiales; family Euphorbiaceae; genus Reutealis; species Reutealis trisperma. Next base: position 131,052 of record CANTUT010001493.1, read on the forward strand.
TTTTGCTCCTGGTCATCCTAATTTGTCCTACACTTCCCTCCCTTTTTTGGATTAAATCTATTCGTGCTTTGGGTTTTCTTGTCAACAATTATCATTTGTCCACCATATACTAAAATTATTATTTTTATTAACCACTACTTTGATTACTCATTCATATTATTTTATTTACTATTATATATTGATTATTATTATTATTATTATTATTATTATTACTATTATATGGTAGTTAATGAAGCAAGTCAAAATTTATAAGAGGGACCAAGTACATGGGATCTAACTCTCTTAAAACTTAAATGACATGATCTTGATTAATGCTTCCAATTTGCCATTTGGAGCATCTCCCAAGTCTTCACTTAAAGGATAAAAAATATAAATTAAAAATGTATTTGATAAATTATAATAAAATATAATATAATATAATCAAATAAATTTTTAATATAAATTTATATTAAAAAATTATTTAATTATATTTTATTATATTATATTTCATTGCGATTTATCAAACGCACCCTAAAAGTATTTAAGTTAAATTGTAATGCTATCTTATTATAATAGCAAAATAATTTTTAATTACATCCAATATTTTAGATTTTACGGTTATTATTTATTAAAAACTAAATTTTATATTTAAAAAATTTGCGGCAAAACTCTAATTGATGATTTATTTTTGATGTGTTAGATTATTATATTTATTTAATCATTTTAAAATTTAATTAAGATAGACTTTTATTATGATTAATTTTATATTTTATGAGTGGTTTTACGATTGAGAAATAATATTCCATTTCGACCTCAAAACCTTGAATGATGAGTTACCTTTGATAGGAGCCTTAAGAGGGTTAGGTTTAAGGGATGATATTCAAATTTTAGTAAGCATCCAAGCTTTGTATATTATGTTTGGATTGAGAGAGGGATGCAAAAAAGAAGGGTAAGGATTGAAAAGAAAACACGATTAATAAAATTCAAAGTAAAAGCTAATCTTTATAATAAGATTTATATGTATTTTTTAAATATAATCAAGTTTACTACTCTGCTTCAAATAATATTTATTAATTATTATTAATGAAAAATTTCTTTTATTTCAAAAAAAAAAATAGGAAGCAAAGAGTAATGTTTAACATTCCAATTCTTCTAATAGAGATCCTTAAAACAAATTCTGAATTCAAATTTTTTCATTCACCAATACAGTGAAAAAATTTGTAAAAACTTTTTCAGAGTTGAAGATGAAGGTTACCCCATTGTGTGTTATAATTGAAAAAAAAAAAATAAGGGTATTATGAAAGCCTATTAGACCGAGATGACGCTTCTTATTATTATAATTAACATATTCCACCTGAATCATCCATGAAATAATAATCCTTCCTATTTATTCTGAAAAAGAAAAAAGAACAATTTCTTCTTCTATATAAAGCAGTTGGTAGGCTAAGAATTTAATTTTTTTAAATTTGAACCAATTTATGATGGTTTTTTTTTTTTCAATTTAACTTTGATTGAAATTCAAACTTGAGATTTTTATAATAGAGATTACTCCATAATTTTTAATCAACCGAACACTCATCGGTATGTGTGATGTGATTTAATACACATAGACAGCCATGTTTATGACTGTATATATAAAAACGGAGAAATATTAAATATTTTCTCTTTTTTACTTTATATTATTATCTTTTTCATTCTCATTACATATAAACTGCATTAAATTTTATAGATATGCTCCATCCATTCTAAAAAAATAACCATTAAAAAAATTAATTTTATTTATAAATAAGTAGTCATTTAACAACTCAATAAAAAAAATGATAAAACAACTAATTTATCTTTCTATTTTTCAAGTAAAAATGATGTTTTTCTAATTTATACTGTAATTAATAAAGGTATTTTTGACAACTTATGATAAAGTTATTATTTTTTTAAAAATTATAATTTTTTCTTAATAGCCAACTTTTTCAGAATAGAGGGAGTATATTATTCATAAATTAAATTTATATGTTATCATAAAAATGAAGAAAGAATAAGAAAAGGTAAAAAAAAAAAAGGGGTATTTAACACTCCTCGTAAAAATATGACTCTTTCTACAGTGAGCCAAGTTTATTGGTAAATCTGCCTCTTTTTCTTCATTACACGTATTATGACGTATATTAGGAGACATATATGACCAATAGAAATTGAATATTAATTACACATGTTTAAGTATCATGATAAAATATGGACTGCTTTCCAACTTACAAAATTCACATATTTGTAAAATCAATTATTTCAAAATTAATAATTATAATTATATTGAATTAAAATAATTATGTTAATAATTATGTTATATGAGGAATATAATTATTTTATTAATCCATTTTTAAAACTGAAACATGAAATTTTGATGAACAGATTAAAGTGTCTTTTTTATTTGCTAATCTAAGATCTATCCAATATAATTTTTCAATTATTAATTTATGAAGAATTTATAATCTATTTTTTATTATATACTTTTTATTTAAATAATTTTAATATAGATGAATATAATTTTCTTTTATGTGGTTTCAAAATTTATTAAATATATCTAAAAATTTTCAAAATGGATATTTTACTCTAATATGTTAAAATTGATTAATTTAATTTAATTAAAACTGACAGGTAAAAAAATTATTTGCAATTCTTCAAATAGTATAATTTTTTTTATATGTGAATCAATCAATACATAAATTAAAAGTTGCATATTGGCAAAAAAAAAATAAATTTACAAGTTGCAAAAAATCATAAGTTAAAATGCTAAAAACTAACTATATGTTATAAAGAAAAGGAAAAAAAAACTGAACTATTCATTAAATAATAATTAAAAAAAAATTGAGTTGAAATTTTAAATCATAATTAAATTAACTATATAATAAATATTATGTAGAATATATTATGCTTATTTAAAAAACATGATTGAATAAATATATATTTCAATAAAGTAAATATATAGATAAATAAAATATTTAAAAACATGAGTGAGTAACACACTTAAATAACAATAAGTCAATTAACATGAAGTAATTGGACTTGATCTATTTAATTAGAAACTAAAAGGTTAATGTAACATATGATTGATGATAATAATATATATATAGTGAAATGCTACATAACAAATAGATCCATATAATTTATCAACATATATTACTTTTTTTTTTTTTCGAATTTCTTTTAAGATAAGAAGATTATATACTATCAAACATAATAATTAACTCAAAATTAAAAAAAAAAATGATAATAACTCACTCCTTATTTACTGGTTGATTAGAAAATATTAAACGTTGATTTTGGTAATTTATAAGTTGATTTGAATGTTTAAAAGCCCATTAAATTAAAAATTAATTTTTTAACAGCTTATTATTTTTTCTTCTTACAAGTCCATTAAAATTAATTTAAAAATAATGGCCTTTGCAATTGACATTATTAATCTATTTTGTTGATAAAAAATGACATGCTGATGACATATAAAAAAATGTCATTTTTCAAGTTTACCAGGACACTGAATCTACCCTAGAATCACCCTAAAAAAATATATGTACATGGAATGGAAATTTAAATTATAATAATTTTTTTCCCAAATTATTAAATTAAAAAAAAAAAAAAAAAAAAAAGGAGAGAAAGAAAGAAATTTGAGAATCCAAGTGATGTATCTATATGTTTTATCCCATTTTTATTTTTATTATTTGAGTTGTTAAATAAATTGTGGTTAAGTGGCTCCCACACTCTACATGACTTATAAAATGCAGTCTAGCCATGTGAGGTAGCGTCCGATTGAAACTTTCAATAACTTATCCTTTGGCTTGATTTGATTAACATTTACATTGTTACCTAACCAAGTTTCTAGAACTAATTGTTAACTAATTCAATTTTTAATAACATTGATATGCCCACATCAAGTCAACATTTGCAAATCCCTGCGTATATCTATTCGTTATTTTTTTATACTAGGAAGATGAAATATCTCACAAAAATATAACATAATATACAATAAAGAGTAGCGTTCTTCTTTAACATTTTTCATTAAATCGGTGACAAATTCTAACTTGTTTAAAGGAGATAAGAATACCAATTAAAGCACACATAATTAGCTATATACATTTGTTATTGATTTTAATAATTATTTTTCAAAAAATATTATTTATTAAATATGGTTGAAAAAAATAATTTGAACCTGTTATGTTGTGAAATAATTTTATTTTAATTTTATGTTTTTTAAAAGAATCTTTAATAATATTTAATTAACATACTTAACACATTGCTTTTCTGAATGACATATATAATAATGCTAATAATAATATATTAAGTGCAACCTCATTAATTAAAATTAATTACATTATTTCAATTACAATTACTCTTCCATTTAAGCTATGAAATGGAAAAAGAACTATTCAAGACAATTATTGGATTTAATTTTTAAAGAGTCAATTTCAAATGCCTTCATTATGAAATTAGGCAACAATGAGTCACTTCATTAACTAATTTTTCTTTTTGGATGCAATTCATTAATTAAATAATGAGAGGTAAATTTTTACAAGATATAACACAAACTTCTATTGATAGTGAGACATATTAATGTACTAATTTTGTTGTAAATCTTTTAATTTAGACTATAATAATTTAAGATTAACTCCATTTAATAAATGATCATTTAAAATGAAAATAAAATGATTTAACTGTAAAAACAAATCCTCTAAATTTAATCTAATAGAGAAGATGAATTCAATATCGTGTTTGTAAATAAATTCTAATATATATCCACTTATCATGCTAAAATGATGGCATGAGAGAACCATTTATGAAGAAGAAGAAGAAGGAACTATCCTAGGACAATTGAAGTGGGAAAATTGCAGAAAGTGGTGAAACTCAAAGAAAATAAAAACAGAAAATAAGAAGAAAACATAGTTGGGGTTTATTGCAAATGTAATAGGAATAGGCAATGTTGTTAAACCGCACCGGATCGATTGGTGGGATTGGAAAATCCAGGATCTGGATAACTAGCCAATTCGATTTGGATGATTTGTCCCGATTTGATATTTTTAGTGTATTTAAAAAATTAAAAGCTTAAATTGTAAATATGAAAAATCAAACTCAATACCTTTAGAAGGTATTTTAATGCACTTTCCGTAATGTCAAGTAATACTTTTGTAATTCTTTTTGAAATTATATATTTAATTATGATAAATAATTTAATTATTTTGTAGAAAAAATAATTTAATTATTAATTTTCTTATAATTTGACAAATTATATTTATTAATTTTTAAAAAAACTATATCTATTAAATTTAATATGCATAAAAAACTATATACAAACAATATAATTCTTATTAATATAAATATTATGATTTAAAATTTTATTTCAAATATTATTTATTAAATTCATCAATTAACATTTATCTAATTAATTTATTTTATTTAAATATATTTTATTTATTATAATTTTTAATAAATAATATTAATCATAATATATTGTACATTATATTTTATATATGTTTAATTTAATTTCAGTTAAATTTCAATTAAATTTTTTAATTTATGACTCTCAGTTTTCACTTTTTTTAAGAAAAAATGAGATATGAAAATGTAATTAATGGCCTGATAGGGCAGTGTGGTTGGTTGGGTCATGGCTTAGATAAATTAATGAATATTTTAGGTTGGTAGAAGGATGGTACTACGGACAGTTATTAGTTTCTTCACGCTTTTTATTTAATTTTAATTAAAAAGGCTATTCTTCTTGCAGCTTTTATTGCAATGGACGAGATAGGTTACCCACCACTCTTCTCCTTATTTCTCCTCCTCTCGCAGCTTATCCATTCCCTAAATGAGAAAAATCTACTTTTTTTTTTTTTTGAACCCACAAGAGACAATCCCAAAAAGAATCTAAAATGGAAATATAAATTAACTAATAAAAAAAATATATATGTATAAAAAATATTGTAATAAGAGTAAAAAAAAAAAAATAAATAAAAGTCCTCTTTATCACATGAATTGCCTTAGACTATAGAAGATAAAGGAGATATACATACCTTTCGGATTACCATTTAGTAGGAGCAAGTTAAAGCACAAGAGTGTAATTTAGTGTCTTTTTGCATTTGTGTGAAAAAAAAAATGTTTGTCAATTAATTATATCAAGTATATTACAGTTGTGATCCCTATGATAATTATTTAAATATGAAAAGTTAAAATAAAAATTTTATAATCTTATTTATATTGAATGTACATATCTATTAGATGTGATAATAATATATAAAGTAAAAAAAAATCAGTTTCTTTTTTAGCTGAAACAAATAATATATGAACCATATTTGTTAAATATTTTTATCGATTAATTCGAGTATATAAAATAAAAATAGAGTAAATGATGACTAAAATTATTAAATTTGGGTGATTTCTCTTAATTTGGTGGCAAATTTTATTTTATTTTATTTTTTTTGCAAATAGGTATGTAAATTTTCTTTTTTTTTGTCAATCAATGATCACTCATCAAAATTAGGGCAAAATATCACTTGAGCCGTTAACATGGACGTCATAAAAACCAACTGACTCAAATAGACACATAAAAGGCATGCCATCAAATCTCGCTTAATTAGCAGCCATGCGAAAGAGATAGATGAGTTTTCAGAGACAATGGACTTAAGATAAGTTTTATGAGATAATTAATCTCACATCCTATTTAAATTAATAATCTGACGTGGTAGATAGATGAGTTTTCTGAGATAATGGATTTTGCATCCTGGTCAAATTAAAAATATAATGTAGCTGTTGATTGAGTGAGATTTAGCGACGCGGCTTTTACGTATTTATCTGAGTCAGTTGGCCTTAATGATATATCAATCAATAATAGCAGTTCCTTGATGATATATCAATCAATAATAGCAGCTCCGGTAATATTTTAGCTTTGACTTTAATAAGTGACAATTGATTAAAGAAAACTATGAAAATTTAAGTACTTGCTCATAAAGAATTTTTTTTTATCATATTAAAAAATTATCAAAATTTGATGGTTTTCGCTATCATTTACGCGATAAATATATATTTACTGTGCAAGTAAAAATTTTTCAAAATTTTATAGGTGTATGAAAAAGTGAAAAGGTATACACAGACATGGATGCAACACTTTATATAGTTAGTCATTGTATTTAAAATCACTGATATATTAACAACTGATTTCTTTTAATGTAATAAGATTTTTTTAATTTATATTTTTTTGAATGTATTTTTTCTGAAAAAGAAAAAAGTTAATATTTCCACTTAAAAAAGAAAAGAAAAGAAAAGGCATATGATTAGATTAATGAAAAAGGCATTATAAGTTACACAGAATTAGTCTCTCTTTGTGGATGAATATATATCTTTAGTTTTTTTACTTGCTGGCAGCATAGCAACAGCAACAACCACAACATGCACCCTTTTGAGATCTGATAAGAGCCGGACAAACCTCTACTTTCCCGGAAAAGAGGGGAAAAAACAAACCCATTATAATTTTTTTAAATTAAAAACAATAGAAAAAAAGAAGTAAAAATAGAATAAGAACAATTAAAAATTAATTAAAAGAGAAAACAAATTATTCTCCAATAATGAGTGGAATTAGAAAAACCCATCAATTATAATCAGCTGTACTAGCAGTATACTATATTTTTATATATATTTTGAACTAATAATCATACAAATTAGAGAAAAAAATATTTGAGAAAAAAAAAAGAGAGATTTGCATCTAATAGCAATCTCTTTCTCAACTTTTTGAGCTACAAAGATGAAATAAAAATAGTTTTTTGCAAGTGCGTATTTGAACTTATTTCATTTCCAGGCTTCTATAATCCAAAACACCACTTTTCATGCCTAGGAAATCATAGGCAGAGTTATTGCTGCCACTGGCCACAGTACTGCTACCAATGCTTGAACCCATATGGCAACTGCAGTCTTTGCTGTTTTGTAGCCCCAGCCTGCAAGCAAAACAAAGACCTCTACCTCCAGTTTTCAATGGCTGTTCAGGTGCTTGATTTTGATATGGAAGGCTTATTTTAAGGTCAAGATTCAAGTCTGGGCATCTTTCTTGAATTGGGTTTTTCTCTTCATTACAAATAACAATATTGGCAGTAGCACTGCTACTCCTATCTTTTTCTTCTTTAACATTGGCGAAAGATATTGTTGTTGGCGTTGCTGTGGTGGTTGTGGTGGCTGTTGCTGCTTCTTGTGCTGGCTCATTTAGTGGCCGGTGAGTTGCAGGATCTATTCCTCTGTTCAACAGTTTTCTTCTTATATGTGTATTCCAATAATTTTTTATCTCATTATCTGTTCTTCCTGGTAATCTTCCAGCTATAAGAGACCACCTAAAACAAAAATTAAGAAATACCCATTAGTCGAAACAACACACGAAGTTCTAAAACAAGAACAAAAACAAGAATTAGTGAAGATATTAGAAAGATGGGTCATAACTAAATAAGAGTTAATTAATTAGTTAATTACTTGTTGCCAAGAAGACTATGGAGTTTGATAATAAGTTCATCCTCTTCGTCGGTAAAATTGCCTCTCTTAAGATCAGGTCTTAAATAATTGATCCAACGGAGTCTGCAACTTTTACCACAACGAAGAAGACCAGCAGCTTTAGGTAGAGAACGCCAACAGCCTTCACCATGAGCTCTAATATAAGCAATAAGCCGATCATCTTCTTCTTTAGTCCATGCTCCTTTGTTTGTATGAGCTTTTTCACAACAAGGAGACCTACCCATTTTGGAGTACTAAAAAAAATATTTATCAATCAAATTCAAATGGGTTTTCTTTGATTTTTGTGATTATGGTAAAAATGGAGGATTTGGGTTTTGTTTAAGGAGTTTGCTGGAACATTAAGGCCGGCCCTTGAGGAGGACTTGAAATGGAGTTTTTATATAGGCTTTTGACTCATAGAGAGAGAGAGAGAGGGAGAGAGAAAAGAGAGTGAGCTTAGCTAATTGCTTCTAGATGTGAGTTGGTGAGACAGGTTTGAGAGGAGTGGCTGGTGGCCTCTCTCTTGATGATATTAGCATCAATCATATAATAAGTTAAAAGGACATTAACTATAGGTAACCTTCAGGTAGGTGTAAAGTAAGATATATTAAAGTATAGGCAAGACATATTGGTGTACATCTTGCCCCCTTCTCCTTTCTTATTTTTTTTTTATTTTTTATTTTTGTGTTATTAATTTTTTATTTTATTTTACTTATTATCTCTCAAAATCTTCCCCATCTCATCACTAGACAACATATACCAGAATTCATTTAGAGCCTATATATTATATAATGTTGTTGGAACTAACACCAATTATGTGGGTCAATTTAGCATTTTATTGCAGCCTTGCTTCTTTAGTTCTTTTATTTTAATAAAATTCTTGAATAGCAAGTTACCATCCAAATAAGTAGAATTTGTTTGATATATAATGATGACATTTTCTCAAACTTAATTAATCAAAATTCTATTTTCAAATGTTATAACTAATTAAGGAGTTGATTAAGTATTGAAACAATAATTTTAGATATGATTTTGAGAGATAAAATATATATAGATAAAATATATATATATATTTGGGTTTAGTTTTGTTAGCAAGTTAGTTGTGGTGGGCATTTGGGAAAAAGAGAAGCCCAAGTGGTTTGGCTATTCTTGAGTTATTCTTGTGTTTATGTATAGAGATGGTAGTTGTGGTTCTTTATTCTATTGGTACACTACACTATCATGCATGAGAGAGAGAGAGAGAGAGATAGGGTATTTTTCCTTCTAGAAGAGTTGGAGGTTGGGTTCAAAGAAAAGATGATGAAAGAAAAGAGGAAAAATAGGAAATAAAAAAAAAAAAAAAAAGAAAGATATGAAATAGATGAGTGTGGTTGTGGTTGAATGTGGGCTTCGGTTCACCTTCCGCTTTTCCTTTTTTTAACCCAACCTTGTGGTGCAAGTTTAGGCAACATTGCAAAGGGTAGGGTTAGGGATGGGAAGGTTTATTCACCTTTTTGTTGTTATCTCCCTTCCAACTTGGAAAGATTATTTGTTACCCACCACCACCACCACCACCACCACAGCCATTTATACACAAAAACTCTTTCTCTCTCTCATCATGAAATTCAAGTGGCTTGGTAAGGATTAAGGATTACGGGCAGAAGTTGTTGTCAATTAGGGAGAGAGAGAGAGAGAGAGAGAGGGGAAAGATATCCACTTGTGTAATCGTCTTTTGTGTATTTCACCTACTTTTTCACCCTTTCTGACTGTCCTAGCACCTAGTCCACCTCTGGCCTCACTTTGATGTTGAAACTTATTTATGATTTTATTCCTACAAAAGTAGTTATCTTTTTTTTTTTTTTTTTTTTGCTCTTCCATCTTTTTTTCTCCCTTTTTTTCTTTTTTTACACATCCCACCTAAGCTTATCCATTTTGCTTTCACAAAATTAAATTGATGATGTTGCTATTAAACTTGTCTTTAGTCTTATCATAATCACTAAATTTAATCTCCACAAATGAAATTAGAGTGTAATCAAGCACTCAAAAGTCTTTTATTGAATTTTTATTTTAAAGTTTGAATTTGACTCGAAATATTTGAATATTTTAATTAACAAAATTAATAAGTAATTTTATTATATATTAAAATAATACTTAAAAATTTAAATTTAAATTCGAATCAGTAAATTATGACATATAATATAAAATATATTTGATATATTTTAAAAATAAAATTCGAATTAAGTACGAATAGTTTGATTCATTTATCCATAAGTAAAAGTGTGACGTTATTGTTATTGAAATAAAATCACTATTCGAAATAAAAAAATTAAGGAAAATTATTAAAAAGCACGGTCAAGATAAAAATTTCTTGACTAAAACAAAAAATGATATCGAACATATAACTAGATTCATTAATTATTGATGCCTATTGCTTCAATTAGATGGAACTCATCATCACTGTCAGTTAGGTTATTTTAACGCCATTGATTGGTACAAAGGTCAATTTCCCAACCCGTTTAGCCCGTTTCTTCAACAAATACATACACAAGAGCATATGCCTACTCTTTGAGAGAAAATTAATAAATAAATAAAAGATTGGTTTATATATACTGTGAATGAATTTTTACTTACCATTTTAATAATTAAATTTCAATATTATAAATGTATTTGATTTTTTAGAAACAAATCATAAATAAACACATTTTTATATTTTGCAAATTATCTAAATCTGATACAAATTGTTTATTTTTAATTAAATAAGATAAATAAAGTTAGCACTATACATAAAAATTAACATTAGCATCATATAAATAAATAAAACGTGAGGCATGGGATCTCAAGGTCTTAAGTTGGATGCCCACATTTATAAATGTGGATATTTAATTATGTGTTATGAAATTATGATATTGCAGTGTAAATGTCTTTGAACATGCGATTATTACATACTAACTTGTTACTTGAAAATAGAAATTTATATAGTGACAAAATTAAAAAAAAAAAAGGATAAATTTCTATTTAATTCATGAAATATGACTTACTAATGAATGCATTCATGCTTTTGAAAAATACATTAAAACATTCCTATGGTTTTAATTTGATTATTGTTTACTTTTTTTTATATATAAAAAAAGAGCATTTTCTGTTAGGAGAAAAAATTGCAAATTACATTCAAATCAAAGAATGAAATAATAATAGAAGTGAGAGAGAGATGCAGAAGATGAGGAAAAATTTATCGTTTTATATTTTTAATTGATGAATAATATTTAATTTTAGACGAAATAATTAAATAGTAAACAATTAACATCACAAAAATGTTTTAATATATTTCTCAAAAAATAATGAATATATCCAAAAAATATTAATATAGTTAAAGAGGAATTTTTTTTTTTTTTGCATGAAAACAAGCATTGAAGATTTTTTAATTTTTTTCCTATACATATATATTTTTCTTTGCGTCTATAACTATATGTTAAAGTGGGTTAAGATATATAAGAGAATCGGCCAAAGCAACAATCAAAAGAATGAGGAACGTGTGGTGACAGCCAGCAAAGCAAACACGTGGATGTCATGTGCTTAAGTAGTGATGAAGAAGAATCGTGGGTCAGTCCACAAAACCCTTACCTACCTCTGTGGCTGTTCTTCCCATGTGGGACTCTTCAATCTTAAGCGCGAAGGTCTTCCTTCACCCACCCACACCTTAGGATAATACCCTTTCATTAAACACTTTTTTTTTTTTTTTTTTCTTTATATATATATTTTCTTCAAATTCTTCCCATTTATTTATTCATTTAATTAAATTATTAACATACATAATCAATCTCAATTAAAGAACTTTAAATCACCCAAGAGAGTATAAATCAACTAGTGAGGAGTTATAACTTAACCATTATTTTTAACATTACCAATTTAAACTTAAATCAAAATTTAATTATTATTATTATTATTATTTTGGTAAAGTGAGATCTCTGATAGTCTCATAGCATAAACTCACCATTGTCTCAAGGGTATAACCTATTTGTGAAGTAGGATGGCTTAGCACTCAAACTTGGGAGAAATGTTTTTATTTATTTATTTATTTTTAACATCAGTTAGGATTTCAAATATATTTGTTATTAGTATAGATTAATAAAAATTATAAAAAATTTATTAACTTTTTAAAAAATTTATTTATTAAAATAACGAAAATATTTAGTAATTGTACCATTGAATATATATAAATATATATAGAACTTAAAACATATCCTTTGTTTGGTTTTCCTGTTCATTCTCCATCCCTAGCCCATGCCAATTGCTACCTAATCCAACGTGTGATAATAACCTTATAAGCAGGTTGGTTACCTCCACTCACACTCAGCAGGCTAGTCTTTTGGGGGTCTTGCGATTAATAATGCACAAACATGAAAATTAAACAAAACATCTAGAACATATATATATATACGTTCTAAGTATAATTTCTATATCATTGATGACTGATAACAACATAAACAGATGTAATGATAGTTGAGTTCAGGTGCGCTGACTTTCTTTTTTTCTTTTAAATTTTTATTCAATCCGTGTTTTCAGGGTCCTGAGTGGAAGAATTGTACTTTTTTTATTGAATCCTTGTTTTTAGGGTCATAAGTGGGAGAAATGAGAAGTAGAAAGACTATAACAACTGCAATTCATTATGGCATATGGAAAAACATCGTCTTACCACAGAAAATATCAGCAATAAAACATGAAACTATAATATCTCAAGTGATGGGTGCATCCTGTAGAAAATCTGACGTGGTAAAATTAATTCACCTAAGAATTTGTTGTAGCAATGACGTAGTTAAGGAGGGTCGAGGGTGGTCATGGCCTCCTAATATCCAAAATATAAAAATTTATAGGTGTAAAATTATAAAAATTTTGGTCATATATTATATTTGGCCTTCTATTTTAAGTGAAGTTTTTTTTCAATATACAGAAATTGGCTTAATTATATATATATACACATCATCTTGATGTAAATTACGGTCTAAGAAATTAGGCCTCCCATAAAAAAATTTTCTTATTCCGTTACTATCCTATAGGGATGTCTTAAATTAAGATATTAATGCCTAACCTGCAGCTTGAGTCGGACATACTAGTGATTAACACACCTAATACTCCATTTATTTCATTTCAAAAAGACAAAAATTTGTAGAGCAATTATATTAATTCAATGTCAATATCATAATAGTTCAACATTCTAACCATCAGCAAGCCTGTGTTTTCATTGGTTATACATAAGAATGAATCAAAACTTGGGTAAATGCCCGACTATACGTGCAAATCTTTAATGTAAACAAGATATTCACAAATATTCATTAATTTCTTCTATTCAATGCAGTGCATATTATTATTATTTTTATCGAACAAATACAAATATTCACTAATCAGCTTCTAGAAGTGAAAATGAACTACATGCCACTGGTTCATTACCATAATGCATAAGAAGAAAGATCAAGCATTCTCCACTTTTTTCATTCTCTTGCAAGCTTCATAGAAATAGCTAAAGATCACAACAGCTGCAGCAACTATATATGCACAACTGAACTTTGTACTACTATGGTGCTTAAAAAATAAATTAATTAAAAATGAGGTTGCGCTTCATATAAATTTTTTTAAAAAGAAATTTATGTTCATACTCTTTTCATAAAGAAAAAATAAAAATAAAATTGATATTATTGGTATAGTATCGTCCATATTGGTATCAGAGTCTGACCATTCTATCTTGATTTATTATCATGACGAATGATAGAAGAGAAAGCACATAACCCATGGAATCTTCATCTTCCACTACAACTCCTACAATACCTATTACTATAACCTTATATCCTTCCCCAACTTTCAGAAGATCTACTAGTAGGAAAATCGACTTTCTCTGTGAATTAAGCTATCTACCTGTTTCACAAAAGATACAAGATACCTCTAGTCCTTTCTTAAATCCTTATAATGCATTCACTAAATCCAAAACCTCCTAGACCAATGGCATCAGAACTTTAATTTGACATACTCCAATGCCCATACAAGAAGAAGAAGAACCCTTTTACGTGCTTCTAAATGTACTTTTGAAACCCTTTTCAGGAAAAGATTTGATGATGGAGATTCTTCTATCTTCACTTTAGGAAAACCATCTAACAAATATGATTATTTAGCCTGCTATGCTACACATACATCAATCAAGTTGACCAAACTATCTCTTCATCTAGGTGAAAATGATTGGCCAGAACCCTCTCCTTCCCCCCAATTAAAAACTTTTGTCTTGGAATACTAAAGCCCTTTTACCCATACCTGCAATATGCATGTACCAGCCTTTTACAACCTCGCATAAAGAAGAATTTCCACCACTAGCTAATTTAAACAGCCTTCAAGCAAATGTTCAAACTTCTCCCTATGTCAAAAACCCCACTAGAGTTAGTATTGATGGAAAGCCACTCTTTGTAGGCCCATCAAAAGTAATTTTGAATGGTCAAACTGAAAATAATCAAGCTTATAATCGAGTTCTTGAAAAGATTGAGTTCAAGGTAAATCACATTGCTCACTAAGTTCACAGTCTCGATACTTAATTCCCTGAATAATGAAGAGACCTTCACTCTTTATTTTCTCTTTACAATCCTAGTTAGAGTCATTAATGCTGGAACTTACTCCGCTTCTCAAAGACAAGTACTCTCTCCATTCTGAAAAAAGTGGGCATTAAGAAAAAATCACTATTTTTAAGGTAGTAATAACTTTATCATAAGTTGTCAAAAATATCCCTATTAATTGCAATATAAATTAGAGAAATATCTGTCATACTTGAAAAATTGAAGGGTAAATTAGCCATTTTACTATTTTTTTTATTGGGTTGCTAAATGGCCACTTATTTATGAACAAAACTAACTTTTTTAATGGCCACTTTTTTCAGAATGGAAGAAGTATTTTAGTGGCTCTTTTAAACAAAAAGAGAAAGAAGTTCAATAGTTAAAAGAGCAAATAATAGTTCTCGAAAGAAGCATCCATAAACAAGCACTAGATACCTACCTTTATGCTTTTATCAAACCTCTCTCCATATATGTTGCCAATTCTCACACAAGCTGATCTAGAGAGGTTTCGATAATCCCATGAGTTGTTTCAAAAGAAAATCAGAATGTCCAAACAACCATCAAAACCTTCACCTCCCAAAGGAAATCCAGTAGCTCCAACCAAATCACTTTCTTTTTTAGATGACCCTATGAATGAACCCAATGCCAAATAGACACAACCAAAAACCATATTATAAGCAAAAAAGCACCTATACCTTTGAACCTCCTCCTCCTTCTCCTTCTCATTTTATGATGAACCCAATTAATTTTTTCTAGAGAATTGTGTCACTCACTCATTTTCTAAGATGAACATGGCTTCCCAAAAAGAAATGCACAGTCATAGTTAGTTAAATTCATTTGATTCTTTGGAAAATGAATCTTTTTCCTCTTCAAAGACAAAAGAAAAGCTAGCTCTATGTATGGTAGAACCACCTTCTTTAGCCCCCGCTGTCTACCCATCAAAGTAATGACACTCCATACACTATAGTGTATCCTCCATACACCACAAAATATCATTTAGAACAAGCTTAAGAAAGTCCACATCTAATGGACTTTGATTCTCCTTTTCATCAAAGGACATCAACTAATTTAAACTCCTAGTTTTCTTTAAATAACATTCCACCGTCTTGATATCCAGACATAATTAAGGAGTTTTGTGCCTAGCTAGAAGTCCAAGTAGCCCGATCAAAATCCATATTAAGATGTGTCATTGATGATTTTCTCCACAAATGTGTTGGCAAATTACAATAATCGTATCTTTATCTTAATGACATGCCAAAAGCCCAATTTCTTAATTGCAAGGGTATCCCATAATTTATTTATTACTTGCATATGAAATTCATTAGACATGCTGTTGATGATACAAAAAATACTACAAAAGATTATTTCAAAATGAAATATTGCTCTATGCAAAAGGCAAATCTTGATAGAAATTTCTAAAAAATGTCTGAAAATGTTATGAGCTCTATAGACAAAATAATCATGATTTAAAGTTAGCATTCATTGCTTCACTATTTGAGTCTTTGATAACTACCATTCATACAATCCTTTAGGATAAGGGACAAAGTTTGATAACTACAATCCAAACTTTTTCATTTCTCTTCTTTTTAAATACAATGAAGATATTAACCCTACCAAGGCCACTCACCTTGAAATGCCACCTTCAAATTTACAATTGGCCATTTTTGAATGTGCTCAATTCCTTTCTCAAGGTCTCATCAAACCAACTAAGTCAGATTAGGCATACCAATTATTTTATATTAATAAAAGACTTGAACAAGTCTGAGGAAAGATAAGATTGGTCAAAGATTATTGATAACTCTATATTTTTAGAGTTATTTTATTTGTTTAAACTCAAATTTTAGTTCAGTTCTTGAGATTGCAATAATATTATTACTTATTTTTAGAAATAAATAGTTCTACAATTTATAAATAAATTATAATATATTTTTACTATTTTTATTTTATTTTTGCATATCAAAATGATATCACAATGATGCAGTAATGTCATGACTCAGGCGATGATGTTATTTTATAAATGATGCAGATAATGATGTCATTTTATAAATGATGCAGGTAATGATATCATGAAATTAATGATGCAGGTAATGATATCATGAAATTAATGATGCAAGCGATGATGTCATGAAAATAATGATGTAATCAATAATGCAATATGGTTGAAAATGAAGATGGAATTTGCCTATAAATAGATATTACCTCCCTTCTCCAAAATCATAACTCAAAGTAGAATAAAAAGTAGATGTAGAGAGAAGTTACATATATTTTCTTAGAGTATATTTCTTTTATTTTTATTTTGATCAAGAGGAGGAGTTTTTGGAGCTTGGGTTCATCAAAAATTGTATCCCAAAACAAGTTCCTTCTAAACTTTATTCTTGAATTTAATTATAAGTTATTATTATGTTTATTATTTTTATTGTTAATTTAATTGTTTCTTCTCTTTTAATTATGAATAGCTAAATTTATCTTTCTAGAATTTAGATGAAATCTTTTAATTTGCATATAATTATTTATATTTAATTAATTGGGTTTGATTGTTAGAATTAATCTTTTATCTTAGAACTTAATGCTTGTAATTAACCGGTCATTAATTGCATAATTTAAAATATTATATGAAGTAGTAAGAGTGGAAACACAATATTATTTCATTAGAATAATTAACTTAAGGAATGTATTGCTTAGAGACAAGAATACTCCTTTGTGATTATTAAAAGGATTTTCATAAAACTTAATGGATTTGTGTTAATTGCTTATGATCACAAGAGTAGACATAAGGTTAATATGAACACACATGTTATATCTTGAGAGAGAACATCACATAATTTAGAGGAATCTAATCATTAATTCCAGTAAAAATAATTCAATCTAGAGAATATAAATAAATCATAGGTAATCAAATGATGAATTCTAAATCCTAGGCCTTTAATCTTCTTTTAAATTACTCATCATTTAATTTTTTTAATTTTTACTTAGTTTGAAATATAAATTCCCATAATTGATTTTCTAAAAAATAGAGTAATCTTAAAATTGGTATTTGACAACTCCTTTCTCGTGGGATTGACACTCTACTCAAAAAATATCATATTACTTGTTCTTAACTTGTGCATTTGTAGAAATCGTGCAACAATTATCATCTTTGAAATCATTTTTTAAAGGATGATAAATTTTCTCTTCCAAAAAATTCTTCTCTGTTTGCGTATCTATCTTTTGCCAAAGTGTTTTTCCAAGTTTGATCTTAAAACAAGCTTTTAGCAATTAAGAATTCATCTTGAAGAAAGATACAATACTGCTTTTTGTATTCCTAATCACCACTATCAATGGACTGTTTTGCCCTTTGACTTAACGATTGCACTTTCTTTATTCCAAAAAGCTATGATTTGAATTTTTGTGCCCCTCCTTCATAGCCTCCTAATTGATGAGCATAATTTAATACATATTAATAGCCTTTAAATTTATTTTTCGTTGTTTATTTATTAAGTAAATATTTTTATTTAATGATATTTTTATGAAATAGGAAATAAAATGGTGAAAACTTGAAAATTTAGTGAAATTATAGTCTTTTACTTGCATGAACAATAATAATAATAATAATAATAATAATAATAATAATAATAATAATAATAATAATAATAATTTTTGTGAAAGAAATAATTTTTCAATAGAACCAACTAAGCCATTTTCTTTTATTTTGACAAAGGACACCATCTTCAAGTATGCAATGGAGACTAAAAAGCTTACCAACCATCCTTATGCAAGCCAACTAAGAAAAACAAATGATTTAAAAATCAAAGTCATACATTTGATGCTAAGAAAGAGAAAAATTGCAAAATTCAAGTTATCACCAAACATCCATATGCAATCCATCTAAGGAAAATAAATAATTTAAAGTTCAAAATCACATATTTTATTCTAAGGAAGAAAAATCATTTTAAAATTGGCTTCATCATTAACTCTCCATCTAGTCATATATGCTTATAAATAGAAGGAAAATGGCTTAGAAAAAGAGAGCTTGTGAGAGGAAGAATTGATAAAATAAGGAAGAAGTTAAGATTTCAAGATTAAGGATCCAAATTGTTAAAATGAGTTCTTTTGTTTATTTTATTGTTTTAATTATGTCTTTGTCAATTTTAATTTTACTAAGATGGATGATGAAACTATATTAAATTATTAATTACTATTTTGTATTGATTCTAAATATTTTGCAATTTAATGTTTATGATTTTGGCTTTATTTGATAATATCCTTTTATCAATTCTATCATGTATTTTTTATTGTTAGAAAAATTATCTATACTTAATTTTTATTGAAAGAAAAGTAATTTTCTTTGATTATTTGTTTTTCATTAAAATTGTATACATATAATGCTTAGAATTTACATTTTTTAAGTGAAGGAAAATCTATTTGAAAATTTAATGAAATTGAGCTTTGTGATAAAATTGATAGAAGATAAAAAGATTGATTTCTAAACTATCAACTGAAAATTAGAATTAATATGTTATAAAAATTATTAATTAAATATTGGTAAATTCTAAAATTTTGGTAATATTTTATCTGAATTTTGTTTCACAAATTCAACCACTTTTAATTGTATTATTTTGATGCTTCTATTTTATATTTCTTTATCATTATCTAAAAAATTATTTGGAACTAAGTTATAATTAAATTAATGTGGTTTAATTAAGCTTTTGAATAATATATATATATATATATATATATATATATATATATAATTTTTTAATTATTTTTTTTTAAAAATATTTTTTTAGCATCTTTATTGTTTAAAAATAAAAAAAAATTAGAATTAAATATATATTTTTTTGTGTTATGTTGAATCATTTGAATTTTTTTTTTTTTTGAAGTTGATTCACATTATTTGTTTTATTATTCTTTCTCTTTTGGTTTATAAGTGTGATTATATATACAACTTAATAAGCTCTGTCAAAAATGCCAATTACTCATTTGTCTAAGAAAATTGAGACTTAAGTGGTCTATCGTAACTCCCCAATTTTTCTTAGGAGCTTTATTAGTTGAACATTTTTAATTTTTATAAACTTTGAAAGAAAAATTTTATTTTATTTTATTTTATTTTTACTGCATTCTCATTAATTTTTCTTTTATTATTATTACTATATTTTTTTAGTTTTATTTTTTTTGTTTCATTTGACAATTGGTATTAAAATAAGTTAATTTAATTTTATTAGTTTATGCTAACTTGGGAATGTGATTCAAAGTGTCGTTTAGTTAAAAAAGAATTATTCTTAAGTGACATTAAAATTGAATTATTAATAAAAATATCCAGAGATAAAATGAGTCGTAAAAATATGAAAAATCCAAAAAATAATAATGTTCATATTGAAAAAGAAAAAACTCTTATAGAATATTTTTCTCTTGTCACTGTCAATTCTCCCTCTTGTATAGTTTTATCTGAAACTAATGCAACTCATTTTGAGCTTAAACTATCCATAATTCAATTGCTATCATCATTTTATGGTTTAGAGAGAGAATATTCATATATGCACGTTAACAAATTCTTCGATATTTATTCCACATTTAGCTTCCAAAATTTTTCTAATGATTCAGTTAGGCTTAGACTATTTCCATTTTCACTAAAAGATAAAGCAAAATCCTAGTTAAATTCCTTTCAAGCAAGAACAATTATTAGTTGGGATCAATTAGTTAATAAATTTTTGTCGAAATTCTTTCCCATGTCCAAAACTAATAATCTTAGGAGAGAAATTTATGAATTTTACCAAAAAGAGGGAGAAGAATTTTATAAGTGTTGGGAAATGTTCAATGATTTGATCCTAAAGTGTTCCCATCATGGTTTTGAAATTTGGAGATTGGTGAAATATTTTTGTGATGGTTTAATTCCATTAAATCGTCAAATGATTTAATCCATGCATGGTGAAAAATTTTTACATCTACAAGGTAGTCAAGCTTGGGAGTCATTTGAAACATTAACTGTAAATTTGGAGCAATAGAATTACTTAGATCCTAAAGCCAAACCCAATCATATAACCAAGAGAGAAGGCATTTATGAGATAAGAGAGAGAGATGAAAGTGATTTGAAAACTATTCTAACTAGTTTATCTAGGAAAGTGGAAGCCTTAGTCTAAAGTCAATCCATGAATCCTCAAACAAACACTAAGAGTGAGTTGTGTGCCTTATGTTCTAGTACATCTCATACTGATCAGTTATGTTCTTTAATGCCAAATTACTAGGAAGCATTTTCTGAACAAGTAAATGCACTCCATTCTAATGGAAAATGATCTGATAGCCCATATGCCCCTACATAAAATCTAAATTGGCAAAATCATCCTAATTTTTCATGGAGACAGAATCAACCTCCAATGAATCAAAGTCATCAATATAATATGTCTAATAAGCACATTAGTCATTCAAATCCACCATATCCTCAAAATGCTTCTCAATTATATGCCCCACAGCAAAAGAAACCTTCTTTAGAGGATACTTTATAATAGTTCATGTAATCAACTCAACAAGTTTTGCAATCAAATTCTCAATCTATTCAAAAACTTAAAACACAATTAGGCCAACTTGCAACTACTGTAGCTGAAAGGGAAAAATGAAAATTTTCTAGTCAACCTATTCCAAATCCAAAAGGTCAATATGAGATAGATTTATCAAGTTCTAATAAAGAAGTTAAGTCCATAACTACTCTTAGGTCTGGAAAAGGCATAGTCAAACCATATTATACACCTGAACCTCAAAAAGAGAGTCAAAAGAGTCATCTTGAAATTTCATCATCCTAAGATTCAATTGAAAAAGATAATCAATCATTGCCTTATATTCCAAAAGCCCCTTACCCACAAAGACTTGTCTCAAAAGAGAAAGGTACCTAATATAGTGACATTATAGAGGTATTTAAGCAAGTTAGCATTAACCTCCCTTTTCTTGATGCTATTAAATAAGTACCTACTTATACCAAATTTTTGAAAGATATTTGTACAGTAAGAAGGAAAACAAATGTTCCTAAAAAGGCATTTTTGACTGAACATGTAAGCTCCATACTCCAACATAAAACTCCTATTAAGTATAAGGATCCTGGTTGTCCAATAATTTCTTGTACCATTGGTAATCATGAAATCAATTGAGCTTTACTTAATTTAGGAGCAAGTGTGAATTTGTTGCCATATTTTGTTTATTAGCAATTTGGGTTAGGAGAGTTGAAACCCACAACTGTGATACTCTAATTAGCATATAGGTCTGTTAAAATTCCTAGAGGTTTCATAGAAGATGTTTTGGTCAAAGTTGATAAATTTTACTTTCCAATAGATTTCATTGTTCTTGATGCTCAGCCTATTGAAAATACAAAGGATCAAATTCTTATCATCTTAACACAAAGGATCAAATTCTTATCATCTTAGGAAGACCATTTTTGGCCAAATCCAATGTAATCATCAATTATCGAAGTGGTGTTTTGAAATTGTCATTTGGGAATATGACTGTTGAAATTAATGTGTTTAATTTTGGTCGTCAACCAATTGACAATGATAATTTGTGTGAAGTTATATGATTGAAAGTGTGATCAATGATTATTTTTTGAAAATGAATAAAAATGATTCATTTGAGAAATATTTAATTCAATTTGGCATGAACTTAGATGTTGAAAATTCAATTAGTAAGGTGAATTCTTTATTATAACTTATTTCACTAATGGATACAAATAAATGAAAAGCCAAAATTGAACCTCTATTTCCCATAGAATCTAAAGAGTCAATTCCTAAATTACAAAAGTTAGACTTGAAACCATTGCCTAAGTCACTAAAATATTCATTTTTAGGACCATTAGAAACTTTGCCCATTATCATAGCATCTGATTTAAAGGTTGAACAAGAAAACAAGCTGATTGATGTTTTGAAAATTATAAAGAAGTAATAGGGTGGATAATTTCAGACATTAAGGGTATTAGTCCTTCAATTTGTATGCATAGAATTCATTTAGAAGATAATGCTAAACTTAGCTGTGAATTCCAAAGGCAACTAAAGCCCAATATGAAAGAGGTTGTTAGAGCTGAGGTGATAAAACTTTTAGATGTAGGTGTCATTTATCCTATTTTTGATAGTTCATGGGTAAGTCCTGTGCAGGTAGTTCCAAAGAAATTTGGCATAATAGTAGTGAAAATTGATGAAAATGAACTAATTCCCACTCGAATCCAAACTGGATGGTGTGTTTGTATTGATTATAGGAAGTTGAATATTGTTACAAGGAAAGATCATTTCCCACTTCCTTTCATTGATCAAATGCTTGAGAGATTATCTGGTCATGCACACTATTGTTTTCTTGATGGTTACTCTGGATATAACCAAATACCAATTGCACCTGAAGATCAAGAGAAAACCACTTTTACTTGTCCTTTTGGAACCTTTACCTATCGATATATGCCCTTTGGGTTATGCAATGCACCTACTACATTTTAATGATGCATGATAAGTATTTTTTCTAATATGGTTGAGCATTTTCTTGAGATATTCACAGATGATTTTTTTTTATCTTTAGTTCTAGCTTTGATGAATGTTTGCATCACTTAACCTTGGTTTTGATTAGATGTAAAGAGAAAAATCTTGTGTTAAATTGGGAAAAATGCCCTTTTATGGTTAAAAAGGAATTATTCTGGGTCATGTGGTGTCACAACAAGGAATTGAGGTGGATAAAGCAAAGATGGACTTAATCTCTAGCCTTCCTCCACCTCGCATTATAAAAGAAATTCAATCCTTTTTAGGTCATGCTAGTTTCTACCATAGATTTATCAAAGATTTTAGTAGATACACCTTTTATCTTTGATAATGAATGCCTTCAAGCCTTTGAAAAGCTTAAAATCTTATTGTCATTTGCACCTATAATTAGACCACCTAATTGGAGTATTCCCTTTGAGATCATGTGTAAAGCCTCTGAATATGCCCTTGGTGCTATTTTAGGCCAACGATCAATAAGCTACTTGTCGTGAACTATTATACAAATCAAACTCTTACCTATGCACAACTCAATTATTCAACCACTGAAAAGGAGTTACTTGCTATAGTGTTTGCCTTGGACAAATTTAGATCTTATCTTATTGGATCCAAGGTCTTTATCTATACTGATCATGCTGCATTGAAATACCTTTTGTCAAAAAAAGATGCTAAGTCTCGCTTGATTTGATGAATTTTGTTAATACAAGAGTTTGACTTTGAAATTCGTGATAAGAAAGGTTTGGAAAATGTATGGCTAATTATTTATCTAGACTGATAGTGGAATCTATTGATAAGGATTGTCCCATCAAAGAGATTTTTCCTGATGAACAACTCATGTCCATAGCTGATATTATAAATTATCTTGTTACTGGTCATATGCTAAGCCATTGGAGTAACCAAAATAAAACAAAATTTTTAGCTGAGGTAAAGAAATTTTTTTGGGATGATCCATACTTGTTTAAATATTGTCCAGATCAAGTGATTAGGAGATGTGTGCCTAAAAGTGAAAAAAGAAATATTATATCCTTTTGTCATGATCATGCTTGTGGAGGCCACTTTAGTGTGAAGAAAACTGCTGCAAAAAATCTTGCAATGCGGATTTTATTGGCTTACATTGTTTAGAGACACCATGTGTATTATAAATCTTGTGATTGATGCCAAAAATTAGGAAGTATTTCTCATAGAAATATAATGCCTTTAAATTCAATTCTTGTGATTGAATTATTTGATGTTTGAGTTATTGATTTTATGGGACCTTTTCCTAATTCCTTTGGTAATCTGTACATCCTTATTGCTATTGATTATATATCCAAATAGGTATAGGCAAGTTTATGTAGAACAAATAATTATAGAGTTTTGGTGAAATTTTTGAAAGAACACATTTTTTTTAGATTTGGTACAGCATGCGCAATCATTAGTGATGGAGGAAAGCACTTTTGTAATAGGCATTTTGAGCATTTGATGAAGAAATATGATATTACTTATAAAGTAGCTACTCCTTATCACCTATAAATAAGCGATCAAGTTGAAATTTCGAATAGGAAAATCAAATGCATTCTTGAGAAAATGGTTAACCCCAGTAGAAAAGATTGGTCTTTGAAATTGCATGATACATTGTGGGCTTATCCTATAGCATTTAAAACCTTTATTGGAATGTCCCCTTTTAGACTTATTTATGGAAAACCATGTCACTTACAAGTTAAATTGGAACATAGAGCATATTGGGCAATCAAACAATTAAATTTCTCTTTAGATAAAGCTGGTACTCAAAGAATGCTTCAATTGAATGAATTAGAGAAAATTGCAAGTGATGCTTATGATTGTACAAAATGGTATAAGGACAAAATGAAAATTTCTCATGATAAAAATATTTTGAGAAAGCCTTTTAAAGTCCTTTTATACAATTCTCATTTGCATCGATTTCCTGGTAAGTTGCATTCTCGATGGTTAGGCCCATTTTTTGTTTGCACTACATTTCCACATGGAGTAGTTGAAATTGAAAATTCAAAAAATGGTGATGTATTTAAAGTCAATGGACAAAGATTGAAACCATTTTTGGAGTTGGAACCAACAACAATGGAAGAAGCCCTTTTAAGTGATCCTATTTATTAGGATCAATTTAATTCATTTATGTCATTTTTTTTCTTCTTTTCTCTTTGTGTGACAAATTTATGTTTATATTTAACATTTGTTCTTTGTTTTGTAAGCATAGAATACAAACTTTTCAGTTAGATATGGACGCATCTCTTGCTACACTCATAAACAAGTTTCCAACTCTTCCCCAAGATGAATTCAGAAAAATTGACGAATGCAGACTGGAAAGAATAAAGGCATTTAGACATCTGAATCTTCCTAAAGATATTCACTTGATCATAGAAGCCAAAGGACAACTGGCAGGTGAGTTTGAAGAATTATTTATTAAATGTTTGCCAGGTATGAGGAGAAGTTCTTATTCAAAGAAGAGGAGAGCTAAAAGAATGGGAGTATGCTACAAGTGTACAAGATGCTATTACAAAACACATTATAGAAATATTGGATATGCATCCATAAATCAAGAAGACAAAATTCAATTCATAAAGGATGGATTAAGTAAGGAGTCTTTAGATAATATCCTACAGACTTTTGAAACGCATCCGTGTGGACAAGTTCAATGTACTCTTTTAGATTTATGAAACTTATTCAAAGAAGAGAAACAATGTTACAGTCTAGGGAATCTGACGTTAAAAGACCCTATTTGCCAGTTAATAAGAAAACTGGATGGAAAGTGTAACCTCGACTTATATAAAGCGTTTAAGCTATGACTAGACATAAAACCAGAAGAAAATGTGAGCCACAGTCACAACTACTATTCATAATAAGGCGTATCACTAATTTTTTGACTTTTGTGCATTTTTCAACACTTTATAGTTACTTTTTGAATTTTCAGCACCTAGATTTTCTTTTCCTATAGATTTTTATGTTTTAGTTAGTTTTTTAGTCTTTCAATGTTTGCTTTTAGCTTTTCAATATTTTCTTTTTGACATTTGTACACAAAATATTGATTATTTTTGTTTTTTATTTTTGTTTTTTATTTTTATATTTTTTTCTATCAATAATTATTTTACCTGATTGAACTATTCTTTTACACTGCTAGTTTCTTTATATGCACCTTTGTTATTTTCAATATACACACAACCCCTTAAAGAAATCTGTGAACCAAAAAAAAAATGGCAGAACTCTCAACATGCAAATTCAAAACTATTTGTGTCTTTTATAGTCCAAACTTTAGCAAGAAAATAGAGTACTTGATAGCAACTATTGAACTCGGTAGGATTTTAGCTGAACAAAAAATTGATTTGGCATTTGAGGGAGGTAGTTTAGGGTTAAGGGGTTGTGTCACAAGTTCTGCATATATTGGAGGTAGCAAAGTCCTAGAATTGTTTTAAAGAGTTTGGCTCAAAATAAACACATCACTGGTGGAACTATAGGTAATGAGTTACAAGTCATGAGTTTGTATGAATGAATGGCATAGATGAATCTCAATGCTGATTTTTTATAGCATTACCTGGTGGTTTAGAAACATTTGAAAATATCTTCACTATTGCATTTTGGATCCAATTAACTATTCTTCAGAAGCCATCGGGATTACTTAATATTGATGTTTTTATAATGGTTTGTTATCTTTTCTCGATCAAGCTATGAAATAAGGTTTTATGACACTAGCGAGTTGATGTATCATAGTCTCTATTTCAACTATTAATCAATTGATTGACCAACTACAAAAATTTGTACCCGAACCTGATCCATTGATGGCATAGGTAGTTTAGCACCCCAGGGCCAGTAGCAGTAAGAAGCATGGACTAGATTTGAATTTTCGGTTGTAACTTTCTTAACTCTTATAGTTTTTCTTATTACATATTTTTTGTTACACTTGATCAAGCGAAGTTCTATACTCCTTATTTATCTATAGTAGATATTGGGGACAATATTTCAGATAAGTTTGGGGGTGGAGAAACTGTTATTTTAAAAAAAAAAAATTGTGTTTTCTCAATTGTTTCTAAGATCCAATTCACTAAAACTTCATATGACGAAGTAAATAGTTATTTTTGTGCTCTTGATACGCATCTATATTTTTTGTGATTTTCTTTTCTAGGTTTCCAAAAAAAAAAATTCCAATTACTATGATGAGAATTGAGCTTTAATGTCATGACTTTGACTGGTAATGAGTATTAATTTGAATTTTAATGATATTCTTTGGTTAATTTATTTTCACAATGATTATACTCAACTTTTTTCTCACAATAGCCATGATTGTTCTGTAGAAAGATAAGTATGCTAGAATAGGTGTATTCTTGTACCTTTATCTTGATGATCATTTTAATTTCAATTTGAAAGAATTATATATTAGAACTTTCCCTTAAGGTCTTTCGAGGTGAACAACTAATCGAGCATCACTTTTGAAATGATTAAGGTATTAGGATTTTCACCCCAAAGCCAAATAAGTCGGTTCCCAATTGATGTTCTAGGAGAACATCCATTTAGTGAGCCAATTTGAGCCTACATTGATTAACTGTTTTCTTTGATAACCACATCTCTCACTTGGCCTAAACATGATTATATCTTTACTCTTATTCTAAAGATGAATTAAACCTAAAAAGACAAATTTCATGAGCAAGAGACACTTCTTAAAAGTTTGGAATAGAAATAATAAGACAGATTTGTGGAATAATGAAAATTTCAAAAAAAAAAAAAGAAGTAAAAAAAAAATCCTGAGTATAAAGATCAAAGCATAGATATTACAAGCGAAAGTTAGAATAAAGTAAAGGCCAATATAATAATAGTTGGCTACATTTTATATGCTTCTATAGGTTTTGAGAAGTGTCTATTACAAAATACTATGATGTCTTTAACTTTATGAAGTTTTTAGAACTTGAAAAATCTCCTATCCCTTTCATTCTTTAACCACTTCAATACCCATAGCCCCATTATAACCAATATGAAAGACCTTTTTGATCTCATGTGATGCCTTCAAAGTAGTGGAGATTTGTACCAAAGGGGAAGCTTATGATACTTACTTCTTTATTAGAAATTGAATGATTGTTATTGTAAGGTTTTGAGAATCTTACTTGTTTGAAGCATGCATATCACATATACTATTAACATTGGCTATTTCACACACTCACTTGAGTATGATTGTTGCAAGATAAATTAGCTTTTGAATGGATATGTATTCAATTGAATACTTGTTTGATTTCAAAGCTGCGATATCTTATTATTCTCTAAGATAAATAATTGGAAGTTTATATTTTTACAGGTGTTTGTAGGTATCACTGCTAGAAGCCCTCACGAGACTACAACTCATCCTCTATGAGCTGCCTAGAGGTTTAAAGGCTTATTGCATATGCTAAATGTAATTGTGATTTCTTACGAAAGTAGACTAGTTTAGGTTTTGTTTTTTACTTGAGGACTAGCAAAATCTAGGTTTGGGGGTATTTGATTAGCATAATTTAATACATATTAATAGCTCTTAAATTTATTTTTTGTTGTTCATTTATTAAGTAAATATTTTTATTTAATGATATTTTTATGAAATAGGAAATAAAATGGTGAAAGCTTGAAAATTGAGTGAAATTATAGTATTTTACTTGCATGAATAATAATAATAATAATAAATTTTGTGAAAAAAATAATTTTTCAACAATACCAACTAAGCCATTTTCTTTTCTTTTGATAAAGGATACCATCTTCAAGTGTGCAATGGAGACTAAAGAGCTTACCAACTATCCTTATGCAAGCCAACTAAGGAAAACAAAGGATTCAAAGATTAAAGTCATACATTTGATGCTAAAGAAGAGAAAAATTGCAAAATTCAAGTTATCACCAAACATCCATATGCAATCCAACTAAGGAAAACAAATAATTCAAAATTCAAAGTCACACATTTCATGCTAAGGAAGAAAAATCATTTCAAAATTGGCTTCATCATTAACTCTCCATCTAGCCATTTATGCTTATAAATAGAAGGGAAATAGCTTAGAAAAGGAGAGCTTGTGAGAGGAAGAATTAAGAAAATAAGAAAGAAGTTGAAATTTCAAGATTAAGGATCCAAATTGTTAAAATGGGTTCTTTTGTTTATTTTATTGTTTTAATTATGTCTTTCTAAATTTTAATTTTACTAAGGTAGATCATGAAACCATATTAAATTATTAATTTCTATTTTATATTGATTCTAAATATTTTGCAATTTAATGTTCATGATTTTGGCTTCATTTTATAATATCATTTCATCAATTCTATCATGTATTTGTTATCATTAGGAAAATTATCTATACTTGTTTTTATTGAAAGAAAAGTAATTTTCTTTGATTATGTCTTTTCCATTAAAATTGTATACATATAATGCTTAGAAATTACATTTTTGAAGTGAAGGAAAATCTCTTGAGAATTTAATAAAATTAAGCTTAGTGATAAAATCAATAGAAGATAGAAAGATTGATTTCTAAACTATCATCTGAAAATTAGAATTAATACGTTATAAAAATTATTAAACATTGGTGAATTTTGAAACCTTGATAATATTTTATTTGAATTTTATTTCACAAGTTCAACCACTTTTAATTGTGTTATTTTGATGCTTCTATTTTATATTTCTTTATCATTATCTGAAAAATTATTTGGAACTAGGTTAGAATTAAATTAATGTGGTTTAATTAATCTTTTCTATAATTCTTTGCATAGCTCTTTCCATACGAATGATCTCGTTACCACTTATCTACAAAATCAGTGATTCGTTTGCTTGCGAGTATAAATAAAATTTCAGAACACTAATCTATATAGATGATATTCTTTTTTTCTCCCTAAACGTCCAAACTCATTGCCAGCTTCTTTCTCAATTTTTTTCTTTAATCAAACAATTTGGAATCATGCTTTAGCAACCAAGATGCACGTGGCAAAAGAAGAAATCACTTTACTAGGAATTTTTGTCCCTTGTGCATTAAGAAAGGGGTTGAATTGGTGGGAAATGAAAAAATTCTTATTTGAGAGTTAAAGGTCGATAAGAAAGAACATAAGAAAGTTATAGTGGTTTAGATATAAGAAACTCTATATGCATTCCTCAACTTCAATTGGGTATTTCCACTATAACTATCCTTTACAATAGAGTTTTCACAAGTTTACTCTCAACTTAATGTTTAGACTCACACCAAAGCTTACAAAGTGTTTTAACTATACTCAGCCTCAGCCTCAACCTAACAAGACCTTTCTAAGACTCACTTCCTAACCTAACAAGTGTTTTGTGGCTAATAACCAATCCATTGAGCATTCAAAGCTCACCAAAAAACACAAAGTAAAGGAATTAAGAGTTTAGGGCATAAAAGATTAAATTACAAGAGTTTGGCCACTTAGAGAAGTTGTTGAACTACATTTAAGGCCTTTGAAGGGAATATTTATAGATTGCCTCCGCCTAATGGCCGTTACAAATAGTGATGTGTCAAATCTTCTCATAACAGCTAGAAATATTGCATTTAATGCTTTGTCATACAATAATAGTAGTTGGGATCTTCATTTCATATTGAGACTGGTGAATTGCGGTTGTGATCTTCAAAGGTCTCAAATGGCTAGTGACACATGGCAGGTTTTTATTGATTGCTCATATATCCATTGGAATGGTTTCCTGCCTTATGAATATCGCAGTTGCAATGCCTAAGTCATGATCGCGATTTTCCTTTCGCATTCAATCTCGAGGTCACAATGTCCATCACAAACGCCATTGTGTCTCTTTGAAAATTTTAGACTTTTAACTTTAATTAATTTATGGTCGCAACAGCTTTATTGCGGTCGTGATTTGCTGATTCCTAGAGCGATTTTCATATTACAGTTGCAACTTATGTGTTCGCCATAACACTTAGGAAAATTTTCAAGTTTCTTGATTTTTAATCTTTTCTAAGTATTTTACTGTAAAATAAACACTTAATATAGACATTAGTATTATTTAATTTAATTATCAAGATCAAATTGAAGATTAAATAAATTGTGATTCCAATTTAAATAAGCAACCTCTTCCTTTTTTATTTTGATAATTAAATTAAATTTGAAGGAAAATTAAGCAATTACAAGTTATATACATTCCCCTCAATCAATGCTCTTTAAAATTTATATCACTTGTGTCCTTAAAAAAAAAAAAAAAGTTTAAGTCCAAAGTGTAAGTAATATTTAGGACAAATTCATATTGTCTCCCTTTTTGTCAAGATCAAAAAGAGGGGTTTAAGAGACAATGGATTGAAGGTGAGAATTAAGCATTTAAGTATAATTGAGCAATTAAAGAAATAATAAGCACTAAGAAACAATAAAGTAATGACGATAAAGAAAATTAAGAAACCATTGATAATTTTCATTAAAATATAAGAAAAGAAATACAAAATGTGAGGTCATTGCCAATATGGTGCCGAATGTCATGAATGCAAAATGAATAGAAAATAAAAAATATCAAAATAAAAAAAAAATTCTGAAGCCTAAACTAAGATTCTATCTCTTGCTCTTGCTCTTCCTCACTTTCCTCCCAATCCTCTAAGTGATATCACTCAATTCTTATGTTTTGTTGCATTTCAATAATATCACTATGGGCATGATTCGAAAGAGAGAACTTTTTTCATGATCTTGGTGAACATTTTGTCAATTTTGCCCATAGGAGTTGGGAAGGAGATTTGGGTGCTTTGCTCCCCTTATTCTCTTGCTTCAACTTGTTGACCATTTTTACTTGGAATCTCTACCTTTAGTCTCTTCTTGGCTTTTTCTTGATTGCCAACTTCTCTAAAAATATACCCATATGCATTATTTTTCTCCCTTATGCATTTGGAGTGAATCATGTACTCCAAATCAAGCATATTGGAACTGGATTTGAGGCAATTTTAAAGGATCACTTTGTTTTGAGGGGTTAAGGCTACTGCTAATAGCAGTATGTGCCCTAGGAGCCATATATTAGTTATATAATAGTAGATAATAATTTCCAATGCTAGTGTAAATATATTCATTAGGTGAAAGGGTTTCATATTATTGAATATAATCATTGAGTATTTGTAAGAGGATCTATTCTTAAGTGTTGAGAATATGAGTGACAGATCGCTCTTGTGCAAATATTTAAAATATGTTATGGTCATAGAATTAATAACTGGGCATCATTAATTTCAGAAGACCATCACCTTAGTTTGTTTTCTATAATCAATATGTGATACAAATGATTATAGAGGCAATGAGTCTCATGCTACTTGACATGTAATATCGATATAAACATGTTGATATTTATAAGATGAATAGTCAAACTATGAAGTTAGATGATAATAATATGGGATTTTATTACTTGTCAATTATTTATCATCTAGGTCATAATAATACATATAGTCCTTTGATTTGAGAGATACTGTATCTCATTCATAGGTGATTAGGATTTATTACTGCTTACATAGACTTGGTATTTATATACGGATATATGACATGTGATAGTTCTAATTTATTATGTATGGAGATAAATGATCGCCAAGAAAAAATTCATTACCTTGAGTAAATAAGGTTGAGATCCTATGGTATCTAGTTATTGTTGATGCTTAAGTTCTTGGTTAAGACAAAAAGATTCATTAGAAAAAGTTTCTAGTGGGAATATAATCTCATCAAGAATTCAAACCAAGATAAGGACATAGAATCGAGGCACATTAGAATTTGACGTAAATCGTTACCCTAGCCGAGATTGGAATCTTCAATGAAGAAATTTTAATGCATGATAATTTTTGATCAATGGTCCATGTGATGTTTAAAATAATCGACCGTAAACATTTATTTCTGATTAAGTGGTCATGATATGAAATGCTAGCTGTCACTCATGACTTATAGGACTAAGTGTGAAGTGAAGATTTAACATTCATAGAGAAAAATGTTTTCTCATTCCCATAACTAATTAGACATGAACCTAAAAAGTCACACACCCAATAGTGATCACCTTTCAAGTGTAAACGATTTACCATAATAATTAATTAAAGTGTTTAATTAATTGATTAGTGGTAAAATGATTAAACATGTAATTAAATTTACGAAGATCCTAGCATGTCCTAATATTTAATATATAAAGTTTTTTATTCAATTAAATCTTAATTTATATATGATGCAAATGAGAAATACTAAATCAAAAAATTAATTTTAAGCTTAGTGAAAACTCTAAACACATGAGATGTGAACTAAGCCCACATGTGATATGGAAAAGAGGCAATTTAGGGGATTGGAGAAAATTCACTATTTATAAGCCATGTGATGGGTTTAGGGTTAGAAAATTTTTTACTAAGGTTAAAATGGTAATTTCTAATAAGGTTAAAATGGTCATTTTCACTTTAATTGGTGTTATGGAAATATTCATTAAGCCTAAATAGTAAAATGGACATTTTATAAAAAGCATAAAATGTTAAAGTGCATAAGAGTCTTTGGTGAAGACTTAAGGGTTAAATCTTGAAGAAATATGTATATAAAATGTTTATGTTCACCTTCTTCATGAGGTTCAACATCTTTTTCATTTTGAAGCTTTTAGAAAAAGAAATTGAGAGACAAAAAGAAAAGACGAAGAAGGAGTTTCTTAATTTTTCTTTTGATCTTCAATTTTTTCTTTATTCTTTATGAAAGAACATTTGCTTACAAATTGAAAATGGATTTAGTCTAAACAAATCAAAGGAAAACCTTATCTTCCTAAGGGTTTTTGATAGAGGATCTTCAATCAAATTTGGGGCAACCAAGAGAGAGATTCAAGAACACCAAGAAAACCAAAGGAAAACTTGAGGGTGAGTTAGGTGTGGATGATCTAGAGGCTTCATACTTGGAGAGCTCTTTGTTAAAGAAAGAAGGAGCCTTCAAGAGATAATATGATTACTCTTCCTTCTTCTTTCTAAGCATATATCTTTTACACACAAATTAGTTGATTTGCTTGAATGAATTTTGGACCAAAATAGGTGAAGTGAAATTTTAAATTATTTGAAATTTGACCGCACCACCTTGCTTCTATTGCAATTGGCACCATCATTCCTTCAATTGGTATCAAAGCCATTTAATTTCTATGCAAAAGCATTGTATGTGTTATTTTGGAGTTTTTGATTTGATTAAAAAGGAGTTGTTGCACAAACATTGTGCTCTTGAACACAGAAATCGCGACCACGAATAAAAATAGTGACAACGATATTGATGTCATGCCCATGAAATTGAGGATTGGAACAAATGTTGTTATGTTGGTTATGAGAATCACCCACAATGCTGATATTGCACTCATGAAATCCGTATCATAGCCTCAACTTTTATTTTTTCCAATTTTTTTTTTGGATTTATTTTTCAATCAAATAAATTTCTATAAATTAAAATATGATTTTAAACTAGAGAAACCTTGAATATATGATATTCAAAATGTATTTTTGGAAATGTTCCAATGTTGAACAACATATTTATAAATGTAATTGTTGTATATGTATGTTTTGTTATTATTTAAGACGTATGGATGTTTGATCATGGATTAGGAAATGATAATGTATGATTTCTTATATGAACTTGTAATAATTAATTTTATTATTTGATAGGATATAATTAATTGTTAATTATTTTATTTAGGTTGTAAATTAAATTCATTGAGCATATAAGCTCTTTTGCTTTTGTAATTCTCACCTTGGAATACCAAGGTTACTAATGTATATATGGGACATGGAGATGCAAGAATAAGAAGAGGTTCAACCCATGAAGATGCCTAGTGGGAGCATGAAGATACAAATGTTGTAATCTTTTGCTTGTAATTTGATTAGCCTAAATCCTTAGCCTATTCCTTGTGGCTAAAAAGTGGGGCCATAGTTAATCCATGATCATACCTATGTATATATTGTCCATTTTATGAAATATATATATGTGATATATATGAATGCATATGATATATGTTTGAAATGGATAATGTGCAAAGTGAGACTAAATGATCAAAGCCTAAAAATTTTCCAAAGAAAATGTCTAGTCATGGTTCTCCATTGGAGCAATAATTCAAGAAAATTCAAACACTTATGTCATTGTGAACCGTCAATTTTGCACCCTCATTATGCGATCACAGTCTAACACCTACTAAGTTTAGTGCGCTACACAGAGCCAGGACGATAGTCTCGCTAAAGTCGCTTTAATCCCAATAAAGTCTCTTCAAGCCTTCCAAAAGGCCTAATCCTTCACCTTTAGAAACCCAAGTTTGCTTGGCATAACTAAGATCTTCTCAAAATTTCTTGAGCCAAGAAAGGGATCATTGACCAAACAAACTTCTCGAACCAAGACTGCTATGATCAACCAAATAGACTTCCTAAACTAAAACAAGGATCATCAACCAAATAGACTTCCTAAATCAAAACATGGATCATCAACCAAATAGACTTCCCAAACCAAAATAGGGATCATCAACTAAACAAATTTTTCAAACCAAAATAGGGATCGTCAACTAAACAGACTTCCCGAACCAAGACTGTGATCATTAACCAAATAGACTTTCCTAACTAAAACTAGAGTCATTAACCAAATAGACTTTCTGAACCAAGATTGGGATCATCAACCAACAAACTTTCTGAATTAAGACAAAGGTCATAAGCATTACTGATAGAGATACCACCTAGGCATCACTGTGGTCCCTTTGAATTAATCACATGCTCCATCCAAAAATGTCTAAATTCTCACTTAGACATTAAGCTAGTTCCCTTTTCTATCCCTTTTATCAAACATCCATCCAAATCGTTCACATAGAAATGTTTGAATAGCGACATCGCTCTGGTTCTTTTTTCTACCTCTTTTATCAAAAATCTATCCAAGTCCTTCACCCAGATATGTCTAGGCATCCCTTATGTGGTTCTCTTAAATCCATAAGGATTAGAGAGAACACTCTCCTTAATTTATAAATATTTATTTTAATTGTTTTGTTAATCCTCCATACACCATGCATTCATATTATATCATGTTCATGCATTTTATTATCATCTTATAAATGTCATTCATGAAATCAATTTTCTAAGTCAAATTAAACTTAAAAGCTAAATTCATGATTATTTAACTAAAAACCTAGTCCTCGAGCTCAACCTCATTCAAATACTAGTGATTTTTATCCTTGGATAAATTAATTGCAAAATTAATGAATTAGAGTCATAAATTAGGTTTTTTCCTTAATTTTTTCATTTAAAAATAAATTAGAATGGTGACTCCTAAAATCATTTTTCAAATCACCAATTTGTAATGGCCTTAGCTTGTTCATAGAAGATAAAAGAAGAAGAAAGAATGAGAAGAGAATGAGAGAAGAATAGAGCAGAAGATCAAGAGAAATAGAGAGAGAGAGAGAGAGAGAGAGAAATAATAGTGAGATTCGGTTACTAAAATCAATATCATCCATGATAGTTTCATTCTTTTATTTATAACAAAATGATAACTCATCAATTTGTTATAAGGGCTATAATCTCATACAATCCTTCTTATTATAATATCTAGCAATAACTTACAATTAATCCATCCCAAAATTACCCAGTAACCATGGTTGTAACATTACCCTCCCCTCCAATAGAATCCTTGTCCTCAAGGATCAACGAAGGAAATTTAGCATAAAGGATTGAGATATCTTCCCAACTAGCTTCAGCAGATGAAAGATTAACCCAATGTACTAGGGCTTTAGGAACTTAAATACCACGGCAAAGGATGACTGAATAATTGAGAATAGCCAAGGGGTCCATAAGTAAATTGCTATAAGCATTAGTAATAGGTAGAGTAGATGAAGCGGTCTAAGAATCACTAATTTTTTTCTTTAAAAGTGAGACATGAAAAACATTGTGAATTTTAGTGCCCTCAGGAAGCTTTAACTTGTAGGCTACATAACCAATTTTCTCCAAAACTTCATATGGTCTATAGTATTTAGCAAAAAGTTTGAGAGTCTTATGTAATTCCATGCTGTTTTGTTGATAAGGCTGCAATTTTAAAAACACCAAATCACCAATCTGAAATTGGCGATCAATTCTGCCTTTATCAACATTTTTTTTCTTTCGATGCTAAGCAACCAACAAATCATGCTTCAATAAATGAACAACAGACTCACGCTCTTGTAAAAAAGAAGTAACACTATGAACAGTTGTGGCATTCTCTAGAACAAGGGTAAATAGAGGAGGCTCATAACCATATAATGCCTTAAACAGAGACATGTCAATACTACTATGGTACATTGTATTATACCACCATTCCGCCAAGGCTAACCACCTGACCCATTGAGAAGGTTCGTGAAAAGACATACAATGCAAATATGTTTC
Organism: Reutealis trisperma; assembly: GCA_947687605.1. Lineage (NCBI taxonomy): Eukaryota > Viridiplantae > Streptophyta > Magnoliopsida > Malpighiales > Euphorbiaceae > Reutealis > Reutealis trisperma. Next base: position 168,870 of record CANTUT010001493.1, read on the forward strand.
CAAACATCTGTTCAAGCGCTCTGTTTGACCATCACTTTGAGGATGGTATGCCGAACTAAAAGCCAACTAAGTGCCCATAGATTTAAAAAGTTCCTGCTAAAAAGAGCTAACAAAAATCTTATCCCTATCATAGACGATATTCTAGGGTATCCCATGCAACTTGTAAACATTATTTAGAAAAAGAGAAGCTATTTCAACAACAGTAAATGGATGAGTAAGAGCCATGAAGTGTGCATATTTAGTAAAGCGATCAACAAGACCAGAACGATGTCTTTACCCTAAGATTTGGGAAGCTTCTCAATAAAATCCATTAAGATATGCGTCCATGCTTAAGATGGAATTGATAATGGCTGTAAAAGCCCAGGATAAGGCACACTTTCCATTTTACACCTTTGATAAGTATCACACTGTCTCACCTAATCAATGACCTCTTTCTTCATTCCAACCTAGTAAAAACAACGTTTCAAATGGTCATAAGAGGCTTTTATCCTAGAGTGACCACCAAAAGAAGAATCATGTGCGACTTTTAGGAGCTGATGGCATAACTTAGACTCAGTCCCCACATAAACCTTATTTTTGTACTTCAGGATACCATAATAGAGTATGAAATTAGGCTTTGCATTAGGATCAATTGAAAGTATGGTAATTAAGGACTGGGCAAAGGAATCAGAATGATAACTGGACAACACCTCCTATATCCAAAGAGAAGTAATGGTAGTAATTGAGTAAACCAAAGTAGTACCTGAATGAATTATTGTCTACTCAATGCATCAACCACTTTGTTGTCTGCACCTTTTCGATAATGAATGGTATAGTCTAGCCCCAATAACTTGATTACCCCTTTCTATTGAACATAATTGTGCAATCTTTGTTGGAGTAAAAATTTAATACTCTCATGATCTGTCTTAATAATAAAGGAATGGTGTTCTAAATAATGCCGCCATTTAGTGACTGCCAAAATGATGGCCAATAATTCATTTTCATAAATGGACAAGGATTGATTCTTTAAACTAAGGGCCTTACTAAGAAAAGCAATAAGCCTCCTGTCTTGCATTAAAATAGCACCAATTCCTTTTGAAGATGCATCAGTCTCTAGCACAAAGGGTTTAGAGAAATTAGCCAACACTAATACAAGAGCAGTACACAGCAAGTGCTTCAAGTGATGAAAAGTATGCTTAGCTTCTAGCGACCAACAGAACTTATCACGTTGAAGCATAGCCATTAAGGGCTTAGTAATAACTCCATACCCTTTAATAAATTTCCTGTAATAGTCTGTGAGACCCAAGAATCCCCTTAAAGCTTTAACGGTTGCGGGCTGTGGCCATTGAACCATAGTTTGAATCTTAAAAGGATCTGTTTGTACTCCATTAGCAGTGATAACATGTCCCAAATAATCAATTTGACACTGACCAAAAGCACATTTAGAATTTGAGACTGACCAAAAGCACATTTAGATTTCTTAGCATAAAGAGTATTAGATATTAATATCTAAAAAGTAATCTCTAGATGCTATAAATGAAGATCCCATGATGCACTGTATACCAAAATATCATTGAAAAATACCAAGATAAACTTCTATAGGAAAGGAGCAAATATATGGTTCATAAGTGACTGAAATGTGGCTGGAGCATTAGTAAACCCAAATGGCATGACTTTGACCTCAAAATGGCCATGATGGATCTGAAAGGCTGTTTTGTAAATGTCTTCTGGTTTCATTATAATCTTATGGCAACCAACTCTAAGGTCAATCTTAAAGAAAAAGTGAGCACCGCACAACTCATCTAGCAAATCATCAATAATGGGAATTGGGAATTTATTTTTTACTATAATAGAATTCATTTCACGATAGTGAATGCAAAATCTCCAGCTTCCATCTTTCTTCTTAATAAGTAGAATTGGGGAAAGAAAAAGGACTCTGGCTAAGCTGGATTAAGGAAGAGTTTAACATGTCAGTGACTTGCTTCTCAATCTCATTCTTTTGAAAATGGTTATAGTGATAGGGTCAAAGATTAATGGGTTTAAAATCAGGTTTTAAAGGAATGGCGTGGTCATGAAGTTTAGAAGGAGGAATGGTTTGAGGTTCTTGGAAAAGAGAGTCATATAGTTGAAGGAGATTAATTAATTATTGTTGGTTAGGAATAGAAGAATGAGTCACTGAAACCATAGGACTACAACTAATAGAAAAAAACTGAGCTGAGAATTGGCGCCAACCTGATTTCAATAATTACCCAATTGCTTACCAGTCATGAGCTTCAAAAATCCCTCTTCCACAAGTCCCTTAAGTTTAATTTAATTACCATCCTTCTAAAAGGAAATTGAAGGAGTAATAAAATCAAAAAGAAAGGGACTGAATTGTCTTATCCAATCCACACCCAAAACAAGATGATAACTACCCAATTGCAACAATCGAATGTTAAAGGTAAAATCATACCCTTGCATAGACCACTGGAAATCTGTATAGCTTTACTTATCATCTTGTGGCCATTAGTAACTTTTATAGAAAGTACAAATGTTCTCATAATTTTAACTTTAAGATCTTTGGCTACATCCACATCCAGGAAATTATGAGTACTACTAGTATCAATGAGAATGATGATTAGCTTAGTACAATAAGCCCTTTTATCTTGAGTGTATTAGTTGAGGAACTGCCATCTAAGGCATGCATGGAGATCTTACCTTGCTATTCATCCTCTTCGAAGAAACCAGTATGCTCGTCATATGGAAGGAAGTCTTCAATAATTGCATCCAACTGCATTAACTGCTTAGGCTTACAAACATGCCCAGCAAAAAATCGATCCCCACACTTATAACAAGTTTCCGGTGGCCTCTTAGTGTCCAAGGTTTATTTAGATTGATCATGGTTTGTATGGCCAATGTATTTGGGTTTTGAAGAAAATTGTTTAGGTGGTTTATGATGTTAGTTTGTTTGGTCATTGAACTTAAGGTTTGAATTAGTGATTGATCTAGTGGTAGAGTTGGGTGATTAAGTTGAAGGTGTGAAGAATTGGTTTACAGGTTTGGTAAGAGTTTTCTATTTTTGAAGAATAACTTCAATACATTTTTCTTGCAATTTGGCTTGTTTAAAGGCTTGTTGGAGTGTAGTTGGTTTAAACATCTTGACCACTAAACTAAGCTCCTCATTCAAGCCACTAATGAAACTAGAGATAAAATATGCTTCAGTCAAACCAAGATTATGCTTAAGCATAAGAGACTTCAACTCCTCAAACTTATCATGGTATTCAATAATAGATCCCCATTAATGCAGCTTGTTAAATTCCTCTACCACTTTCGATACTGTTAATTCCCTAAACCTTTTACATATTTCTTTTGCAAATAGTTCCCAATTCATAAAAGGTTGTTAAGATTGCCAACCTTGAAACCAATTATTAGTTTTTGTATCCAAAAATAGTGTAGCCAATTCAACTTTATGATCTTCAAGAACTCCATGCACTCTAAAATATTTCTGACACTTCCTTACCTAATTCCTTGGATTAGATCCATCGAAATAAGGGGGATCCAATTTGATCCAGTTTTCATTCCAGTGGATAGTAGATGATTTGTGATTCATTGGTAATGTACTACTCTCTCCTACTTCTCTAGCCTTAGGAGTAGGCAATAAACCCTTACCATGATCAATTTGTTTTTAAAGATTGAGAAATGGTTCACCAGCAATTTTCACAGAGGGAAAAGGAGTATTTACCTGAGTAATAGTTCTAGAAGAGCTTATTACTGTAACATTAACATCCTCTACATCTGCTTCACCTCATCGTTTAATTTTCCCTTCTGTAATGCTCTTATAGACTCCATTATTTATGAGAATTGTTTATCAATCGACTGAGACAGTCGCTTGCTTAGCTCCATTTGTGAAGCTTCCATCTGAGCTTTCATCTCACTCTTTAATGTAGCTAATTGAGCCACCATTTATGAGTTTTGGTCTTCCAAGGCTTCTTTAAAACCCTTAATAACCTCTTGGATTTGAAGCTCTTGAGCATGTGACTATTCTTCCAAATTTTGCAATTGATTTTTTTCTGCCATCTTTGTACTCTGTTTTGGCATCAAAAAATTCAAGTGCCTTTAGTTCATTACTACTCTGATACCAAATGTAATGACCTTAGCTTGTTCATAGAAGATAAAAGAAGAAGAAAGAATGAGAAGAGAATGAGAGAAGAATAGAACAGAAGATCAAGAGAAAGAGAGAGAGAGAGAGAGAAATAATAGTGAGATTCCATTACTAAAATCAATATCATCTATGATAGTTACATTCCTTTATTTATAACAGAATGACAACTCATCAATCTGTTATAAGGGCTATAATCTCCTACAATCCTTCTTATTGTAATATTTAGCAATAGCCCACAATTAATCCATCCTAGAATTACCCAGTAACCATGGGTAATGGCCTTATCTTGTTCATGGAAGATAAAAGAAGAAGAAAGAATGAGAAGAGAATGAGAGAAGAATAAAATAGAAAATCGAGAGAAAGAGAGAGAGAGAGAGAAATAAAAGTGAGAATTTGTTACTAAAATCAATATCAACCATGATAGTTACATTTTTTTATATATAACAGAATGACAACTCATTAATCTAGTATAAGGGCAATAATCTCCTATAATCCTTCTTATTATAATATCTAGCAATAGCTCACAATTAATCCATCCCAAAATCACCCAGTAACCATGGTTGTAACACAATCAATTTTTCGAACGATAGCTGTTCCAATCATAAGTATCAAAACTCGTTCTATGACTTCCTTAAAAATCACTTGGCCTTTCCTTAAGGCAAAATTTCCCCCAAATGAGGGAGGTGCGTTCGGCCAAGGTCTCACGCATATACTGGCTACTTATTTAGATGTGCTATTTCAAATATCATACGAGCGTAGGTCATAAGATGGCTTCAAATTGAGTCCATGAGTAAAGTAAAATTTCTAACATTTAAACTATAAAAAATTATTGATATTGGCCAAAAAAATTAGGCCAATTGCTCAAAGGCCCAACATGTACATATGTATCAAAAATTGTAATTTGTTATTTGGGCCCCCTTGCATATAGTGAGTAGGTTTGGATTGCACATTTCCTATTAGGGTTAGGGTTTCAGTTTGTTCTTAGGATTACTAAATTATCCCTATGTAGTCACTATATATAAACTTATAAACACTTTGTAATTTTTTTTTTTTATCACTCACTCAATAGACTACCAAAATTCTCTCAAATTGTTTTGCTGTGATCTCTCAAAATGATGGCTACTACCTAGATATTTACCCATTTATTAACATTTTTTAATCTAAATGTCATATCCCTAATTGACAATTGATGGTGCCAACCACCTACATACAAGATTTCAAGTTACTTTTCTGATAGATCCTTAGATGTTGTGACACCTACACACTTTAGATCTAGGTTATTTTAATTGTAATATTAAATAAGAAAATTCCAAAAAAAAGTAATTATAATGACTTGAATTTTTAATTATTTTAAAAATCTTATTTTATAAGAAAAATAATTATTTAATTTAATTTTTATTTTTATAGAATTTTAAATTTTTATTTTTTTAAAAATATATTATTAATTATAATTTTTATTTAAATTTTAAAAATACGCGAATTTAATGTAAGCAATTTTTTTTTGTATTAGTTATTTATGAAAATGCTTAATTAAATTTTAATTGGTTATTATGAAATTTCTTTAAGATAAGAACAATTATTTTGAATTAATAATAGTAATTATTTGTATATGTATGTATAATTTATCTAAAGTTAAAGTTGATGTTGTTATAAAAAGAGTTTTTATTTTATGGATGTTGCATCTGACTGGCACATTTTTATTTTTGGGACCAATCAGTTTAGTGGGGTTGTCGGGCTAAGGGGAATAGAAATTAGAGAGAGAGAGAGAAAGAGAGAATGTACCTGAGTTTTGATATGCCCATCTTTGATCGGCTATGAGATGCACCGCCAACACCACTAGATCTATGGGCTTCCAAAGACTTAAGGCAAACCAACAATGGCAAGTATGGATAACCGACGACAACGCACTTGCAAGGCAAAGCTTTGCCGGCACTAATGCTTTTGATCGCAATTTTCGCAATCCTAGTACTCATAGAATCCTGTTATTGCAAGTTTCATTTTGACACCCATTTTGCCACCCATTGGTGACTAGAAAGGCAGATCCAAAAATGCAATCATCAGACTTATTGGGCTTAATTTTCAATTACCGACGATGAGTGGCATCAAATGAAGCATATATTTGGACTCCTACTATTGAGACAAGCAAGCTGGTGTCTTCACTGACTTTCAAAGCCATCGGTAGTTGCACCCCATGGCCGATCAGCAACGATGACGGCAGTGTGTGGATCCCAATATCCAATAGCTCCATTTTGATGTTTCGATGCATTTTTGGACATTAGTTCAGTTCGATTTTGCATTGGTAATTCTGAACTTTCAATTTTTATTTTGATGTTTAAATTTTAATTTATGTATTTGAGTTGAAAAATGTAAATATATAATTATGGATTTTATTTGTGTTGGAATTAAATTGAATGTTTTATGAATTAATATGGATCTTATTTTTACTATTCAAGTTAGATTGGAGAATTTAAAAATTGTTAGGAATTTTATGAATTAATTAAAAATAATTTTATGAAAATAAATTAATTTGTTCTACGTATAAATTATTATGAAATTATTAAGAATAAAATTATATTTATATATTCTTAGTTGATTAATATGAAACTATTATAATTCCTATAAATCGATTGAGTGAAATTACATAAATTAATTTAAGTGTTGAAATGTTCCAATTAATTATTTGAGTTATTTTATGATATTTATAATGAATTAAAATGTTTCATAAGTTTAAGTTAATTTTATTAAAAAATTAAATTTATTATAATTTTGTAAAAATATTATAAAGGTTTGAAGTAAAGAATTAAATTATATTTTTAAGTAAATTATTTTTTAAGTAATGTTTTAAATAGTTGAGACATGTATTTAAGTTGTTGAGAAGAAATATATATATATATATATATATATATATATATATATATATATATATATATATATATATATATATATATATATATATATATATATATATATATATGTTTGAGTTGATGAAGTAAGTTTGATTTTGATTGACGAATTGAGATTGTGGTTGTTGCTGAGTTGGGGTCGTTGAGTTGTGTTTTGATTGTTGAACTTTGATGACTATTTTTGAAGTATTTATTTATTTTGTTTCAATGGGGTAATGTCCTAATTTTAAGGGAGATTGTTGAAATTTCAGTAAAATCTTTAGAATCACTAAGTATGTCATAGTTGAGTGGTCAGTGTTCTGATAATCTCCCTGTTATACAGTCTTAGTGTTTCAGGTGTCTTCTTAGTTACCAGATGTCACACATAAGAAGAGGTAGTTGGATTTTCGTCCAGTTTGTGAGTTATATAGCTGAATATAACATTTTATTTTCTTTATTTATTTAATATTACATTTGAATATATGCAATGATTGTTTGTATACTATATATATAATCATGCATTACAAATATAAGTTAAGCATTCTGGCATATGTATATGACTATTTCATTATATTGGTGTTGCATGTTTCTTGTGGATGCTCAGATGGAGTTAAGATGACATAGGACTATACATGATTGGGATTCAGATTGCGATATGATAATTGATTGTGTTGATGAGCTACGACTGTGGGCTTGTTCATTGCTTAGTGCTGCTACTAATCAGGTTAGCATTGCGTGACTTAGACTAATGATAGCTACGACCCTCTGTATTAGATTTAAGAGACAGTATTTGGACTAAAAAAGCCAGATAAAGGTTCAGTTCCCTAGTTTGAGGTTAAGTGTAGCTCCTATCAACTAATTCATATCCTTGGATGATTATGTGATTGTTTGTCTGGTTGACATTATGCATTAAATTGACTTTTGAATGGCATGTTATATTAAGAACTATAAAGCTCATTGAGTTGAACGCACATTTAAATTCAATATTTTTCCCCCAGATTGCAAGTTGATTTTGTGAAGAAATTTTACTTGAGTACTCATGCCTTTCAGTCTTTGGTAGCGAAGTTTATATTATTATCCAATTATGTAATTAACTTCATGTTGTACTATGTTATAGACTATGGAACTCCGCATTGTTATTTCTCTTATATCTAGTTGATTATTTTATATTATTATCCAATACTTTTCGCCAGTTCTTTAGTTTCTTTTGGGCTTAATGAGTTGTTTTGTTAGGCAAGAACATGTTATTGATGTTTTGAGATGATGGTTATGCTAGCCCTGAGTGACACTGATGTGATATTTGGCTAATTAAGCTTAACATGCGGGGTCCATAGTCCCTATTTTATAATAGTTGCAGCTATCACATTGATTATTTTATCGTTTTACGTGTAGTCATGCTTGTTACGAGATATGGAAGCCTCATGATTTTCTGTTTTCTAGCGTTGATTATGTGTCCCTAAGTTCGAGTCGTGACAATGACTAATCTAGAAGACTAACAGTATTGATACAGGATAATTAAATATTCTAAAGGTATTAATTCTAAAACAAATTCAGGGTTAACAAAAATATATTTTGAGCGTTTAGAAAACTTTATTTACGAAATTTTTTTTATTAAGATTGGTGAATATATATATATATATATATATATATATATATATATATAAGATTGGTGGATATAAAAATTAGATGATATTTAGTAAAACTGAAAATAAGTGTTGAATATTAAGTACTAAAAAGTAGAAGTGAAATAATTTTCAAATTATAAAATTATTAAAAAATTTAATCGCTTATTTGATAACGCAATTAGATATTTATCTAGTGTTGATGAAAATAAAAATTAAATAGTATTTGTTAAAATTGAAAATTAAACGTTCAATTTTAAGTACTAAAATATAAGTAAAATAAATTTTTAATTTATAAAATTATTTAAAATTTTATTCAATTTTAAGTTAGATTTTGAATTACTATTTTAAATGATTTTTAACTTAATTGAAATTTTTAAAAAGGTCAATTCATTGAAGTAGAGGGAGATATGAGACAACATATGTTATCAAATAATTATAGAAGATTAAGTACTGAAAATTTTAATTTTAAGTGTTCAATAATATCAGTCATATGATTTCTAAATTGTAAAAATATTTAAAAATCTAATCACTTATTATATTTGGTTAAAATTTTATAGTAAAAATTATCATTTCAAGTGATCTTTAAAATGATTAATTGTTGAATCATACTATCAAATACCACCTTAAAATTCAAATTTTCAACAATTTAAAATTTTCAACATTTAATTATTTTAAATTGTTGAGTGACATTTGTCTTAAAATCTATTTTTACTTCAATTTTCTAATTTATACAATAAGCCATTGAATTTTTAAACAATTTTATAATTTAAAAATTTATATTGAGCATTTATTTTTTAATTTTATTATATGTCACCTAAATTATTTTTCTAATTTTGACAAATTTAATACAATGAAGAGAAAACACATATTTATCAATCCATCAATCATTGTGTTCATCACCATTTGAATTGAGCACAAAATTTATTATCTTTACATTTTATTTTTCTTGAATCTAATAATAAATTTAAAGGAAAATAAAATTTTTGTAAGTTTAAACATATTGAAAAATATTTTTAATAGTATATAATTAATTTTCAATATTGAAATTAAATAACTGAAATTTAGTTTTTTTTTAAATTATTTTCTCAAAGCATAAACTTTTGAACATTAGTTATAATTGCGATTCTGTGAAGTGCTAGATTATAATAACATATTTCCAAAATCACAGTGAAGAATTTGGAACAAGGCAACGTTTGGGGGTAAAAAAAACAGTAAAGGTTCCACTGAGATTTGAACTCGGGTTACTGGATTCAGAGTCCAATGTCCTGACCACTAGACCATGGAACCAGATGGAAAATTGTTCCAGAAATTAATTAAAAAGGCAAAACTAGAATGATTCATCCCCCACGACAATCAATCTATATATTATTATATATTAACACCAAAACTTAAAGAAAATAGACTTTTTTTTATAAAATTTTTATATAATTTTAAGTATTTAAAATGATTAAAAATAAATATAAATATTAAAAAATTAATAAATATTTAATATTTAAGTTGAAGAGTTTATTTTTTATTTTTTTTTCATATAATAATTCTACTTGGACAAATTTAATCTGAATAAAATAAAAAAAATAGTACTTAAAAAATAAATTAACAAATTGGATAAAATAATATTTTAATACATTTCAATTTTCATTGTTCTCCCATAATTTTTTTTAATTGAATATTGTGATTCACTCTTTTTTTTTTTTTTTTTACATTTAATATTATGATTAACAACTTAAAACTTTTTTTATATATTTATATATATAAATAAAAATATTAATAAAAAGACCGACTTAAAAATCAATTATATTACAATTATTATTATTTATATAAAATATACAATAATTTTTTATTTATATTTATATATCTTTATTTAAAGTAATATTTATATATTTTCATTCTTTACTGCATAAAAATTAATTCAAAGTTAATTTGGCGGAAAAAAATAAAAAGTACACAAAGTTATGTAACTCCAGCCCAAAATAAGAAAAAATCAAACCTGAAATCTTCCGAAAAATCAAAATTTACCATTAGACCAGTATGAGATTATAAAAGCCACTTATTTAGAACTAAAATTATATTTTAATTCAAGTTTTTTTTTTTTTTTAAAGAAAAAAAAAAAGTAACCAGCGATGCTAGAAGAAATTTTACCTGTCCAATTGTTACCTATATATATACCACAAAAATAAGAGGATATGAAACCTACTCAGAGGAGAGATCAAGAAAAATATCAATTCCATGCATGCATATCTACTTAATTATTATGATAAACAAAGGTCTGAATTGTGTTGTAATGTTAAAAAAATATGATTACAACTTACAATTATGTGCAATTTTTTAGTACTTCGGATATAATTTACCTCTACTTTCCAAGAGAATATGTTGAACATGTACTGCAAAAGGGCTTATATAAAGATAGAAGGAACTTCAAGTGAAGCACCTTCCTCCGTCATAGATTGGTAAAGATATTCGAAAGAACTCATTTGTCATCGATGCACATGCACCTTTAATATTTTACTTTAGTGTTAAGAACAATTGTTTGAATTTCGTAAGGCGATTATTGTTTTCAGACAAATACAAATATTCACTAATCAGCTTCTGGCTGTGAAAATGAGCTCAATGCCACTGATTCATTAGAACAGTATATGAGAATATAGATCAATCACTTTTCACTTCATTCTTTTGCCTCTACTTCATTCTTTTGCGAACTTCATACAAATAGCTAACAATCACAACGGCAGCAGTAACTATAACTCCAACAGCACTTTGCGCCAGTATGGTGCTGTCCTTAGTAATTACCTTAGATCCAGAACTTGGAGTGAACCCTAGTTCTGAAAGTTTCTTGTGTGACACTGCATAGTCTCTAAAGAATGCCTCCTCATCCTGCCACCCACCAAGATCCGCTTGAAATTAAATCACATTTAACTTCAAGAAGAAAGGAAAGACACAACACAAGCTTCCCCCAGCACATTTAACAGTTTCAAGTGACCAAAATCACCCAAAGAGACTATTTATTGAAAACTAACTTAGAACAAGGCAATATTTTGGCCCACAACGGGCAGACTGATTAGTGTCCCCCAGCAAAACCTAGACAATGACTCGTACTTAAATAATTAGCATGTAAATCCATACTGAAAAGAATAAGAAATGGCTTCAAGCTACTCAAAAGAGTAGTTCTAATCCAGGCCCAACTGGCAAAATAAGACACCATTCAGGTTAGAAGGGGATTAATGGCTAATTCCAAATTTATTTATTTCAATTGGATTACATATGGATGTCAAGACTAGATCAGACGACTCCTATAAAGTATGAAACTAAACCTAAACTTTTATGCATATTGAAATGCTCAGATGGCTCAGATGTAGACATTATATTACCTTAGACGCAAGCAGATATAAGGTGATTATTTTCCTATATAGTACGTGCATATGTCGGAAGGTAATCAGGAGTAAACTTAGGTAACAAACACATGATTGTCATTTGGTTGGGGGGGAAATGCTGATATTACCTTTGCATACAGTTCGACATAAGGACGAAACTCAGGATCTTCCAACAAGGCCTTGTCAGTTGGAAGTTTCAACAGCCCCTCTGTCTCCCCTTTCAACAGTTCCCTAGAGTTGACAATAAATATGAATAGATCAATCTCAATTCATTTGCTCAATACAGAGGGGTAAAATTTTGCTATCTTAGTTTACATCTTACACAAAGTATGAGTTATCAAACTTCAGAGGCTCCTTGGTCCAGGGGCCATCAAAACCTGATCTCTCTAGATGTGCCCTTCCCTATAACAAAGCCAACCAAAGAATTATAGTTTTGTACATTACAGACTTACCACAACTAAATAAAAACAGCTAGAAACAGTTACCAGAGTATGGCCCCCTGAGAGTGCCACTATATCTTTGTCAGACAAACCCATCCGATAGAATATATCCCTTAAATGTGGTGAACCTACATAAAAGTCAGAAATAAAATATTCAAAATTCAGATCCTGCATACATCATTCAAATTTAAAATATAGCTAATTAACTGCCATGTACAACCGTAAATGTGTTGTGATGTCCCTCACACATGGAGGGACTCAAACACACACACATATATGTAGGCTAATAGAACAAAGGCTACAAAAAATGCGAATGGAAGATTGTTAAAATGGATGGCTTAACAAAAACAAATTGAAGTTGGCTGCTTAATAAGGACAAGCCATCTTCATTGAAAAATTGTTAGAAGATTGGCTGCTTAATAAGCATGGGTTTGAGCCTATACATAGGCCTTCAATTCTTTAGCAAAATGGTGACCCAGAGAGAGAAACAATTCTATGAAGAAATTGTGAAAGAGTTTTGAGTTTGGGAAATTTTTCCAAAAAGTGAGTGACAAAATAGTGATGAAATAATTTTTGGGTAGTTCTTTAGGAAACACTCAAGTCCCATTATTTCATGAGAGCTTATTTTAATTTTGTATCACCTCTAGAGTTAGTCTAGAGAATACTCTATTTGGAGTTTGTCCCATGGACAAAACCCAAAACAAAAGGTGAAACACATTAAATTGGCATTATTTTATTGATCATTTTTATTCCGCACTTTGATTTTTTGTTAATTATACCTTATGCCCCAATAAGTGATATCAGAACCAAGTTAGCAATGATCCCTTAAAATTCTTAGTAAAAGGATTTTATTGGAATCATTATTGGCTAAAGGAGACTCACAATGGAGGTAATGACAAGCAAAATGATCAATTTAAATGGTAATAACACAAATGGAGAAACAAGATGAAATATCTCCTATTTGTGACGAAATTTCATTTAACGGTGTTTACTATAAGTAAACCTAAAAACAAATCAAATGAGGGATAGGCGCTTGAGCATTAGCAGGTCTACAGTTTCATGCAGTAGTACGTCAAAGACAGCCAAATGTACAATGAGACACATGCACGAACATTGTAAAATAAGCTTAAGGAGTTGTATGCTTCCAAAATCGGCAATATAATAAATTAAACTTGACAAAATTAATGCAAGTAAAATATCGAGAACCACCGTTGTACTATCGCAGATCACCTTAATGAAATGCAAGGGATTGTGCACCAAGTGTCTTGAATGGGCATAAAGTTTGATAACAAAGTACTTACTATTATGATACTAGCCTCCCTGTTAGAGTAGTGGTAGAAGTAGAGGTTGTCAAAAACAGTACTCTGAACGAAGAAATGAGAAGATCACAAAATTCCTCTTCTCCATTACAACAAGATGTTATGATTACAAAATTCAAAAGAAGAAGTCAGTCTAGGACCAAGAGACAAAGAGCAAAAGAAAGTCAAACAAATATACTAATATTGAATGCATTCACTACAAAAAGAAGAGACATATACATATACATATTTGGTTTTTACAATGATGGCACTCAACACTAGCATATTTGGTTGACTTTACTCGTCTCTAGGTGTGAACCCGTAAACTGACTTCTCCCTCTGGATTCGGCAACCAAAACATCATATTGTGATGGAAAAGAGAAATTCTATGATCTTCTCATTTCTTCATTCAGAATATCGCTTTTGATAGCCTCCATGTTTACCACACCATTAAGCACAAAATTTGTAATTGAGATATTCAAAATCTCCCACAACTCTTGCTAAGAGGCCAACATGAAAGAACTTCATTGTCAAACTTCATGCCCATTCGCGACAACTAGTCTACAATCCCTTACATTCATTAAGGTAATCAACGACAAAGTGTCTACTTGATATTTTACTGATATTAATTTTGTCAAGTAAAATAATTTATTATTGTCGGTTTTCATCAAGCTTATTCCACAATGTTCATGCGTGAGTCTAATTGCAGATGTAGTTATACATGTTATCATTGACAAATTATCAAGTGAAACCACACACCTGCTCATGCTCAAACACTCATTCATCATTTCATTTATCTTTAGGTTTACTTATAGTAAACATCGACAAATGCAATTCCGTAATACATAGGAGATCTTTCATCTTATTTCTCCATATGTGGTAATTTGTGTCATTTAAACAGATCATTTTGCTTGTCTTTGCCTTCATTGGACGTCTCCTTTAGCCAATAATAATCTTAATAAAATCTTTTTACTAAGAATTTTAAGATCGCTGCCAACCTAACTTGGATACCACTTGTTAGGGCAACGGGTACAATTAACAAAAAATTAAAGTGCATAATAAAAATAATCAATAAAATAATACCAGCAATTTAATGTGGTTCACCCTTTATTTTTGTATTACGTCCATAAGACAAACTCTGAATAAAACTTCTGCTAATCAAATAGCAGGTACAAAGAGAATCTTCTTTAAACCAACTCTAGATGTAATACAAAATTAAAATGCGCTTTAATAAAATAATGGCATTCAAGGTGTTTCCTAAAAACTACCCAAAAATTATTTCATCACTATTTTGTCACTCACTTTTTGAAAAAATTTCTCAAACTCTCTCACACTTTTTCTTTAGAGAAATTGCTCCCTCTAGCTATCTAGAGAGTTCACAAAAAGGCAAACAAATAAAAGCATTAGCACAATGTTGCTTAAAATGTGAGACCTCCTTTCTTGAAGTTACGAGTTCCACCTCAATCATTCCACATTGTATTTTTTATGACTTTCCCCTCAGCTAAAGAATTCAATCAACTTCTACAAAAGACAATCATCATCAATTTAAACAATACTATCACTACTATTTTAAAAACATGGTTAAAAAAAGGCACCTAGAGATATCTGCATGTTATGAGATGACAGGACCAAATGACATTAGCAAAAAGCTCTCTTGCCAACAGATTTTTCTATAGATATTTACAACCAAGAGTATTAGAGAACCCTAGAAGATTATGCATTCAATAAATCAGCAATACTTGGGAAAAGAACTGAGGAATATAAAAGGGAGGCAACGGTAAAGAACAAGATTATGTTGTAAGTTGTAACCAAACAGGAGTCCATTTCACCGAACAAGCACTTAGACTACATACCAGCATGCACACATTTATGCTCTCCATGCTATACAAAATAACAAATTGCACACAGCAACAAAAACAATAACAATGTTGTTGAATCAGTCCTAATCGGGTTGAATCTTTTTGAATTGGCTGTTGCTGTCATGACTTTTTAAAGCTATTTGTAAAACACTTGAATCAACAATAAACAATAATTCAACAACATACAAGTCTAAAAACAAAAAATTTAATAAAATATGCAATATAAAGTAAACAATTGGATGAATCATGAGAAATGGTACTTCCTCATGTTTTGTCTATCATTTCTCGGCAATTGGCAAATCATCAGTAGAGAAATAGAAAAATAATGTAATGGTGGGCTAAAATTCCATTACAAAATGGTCAAAACTTTATCAAAAGGCTGTCATGTAAAAACATGATGCTATCCATATATATATATATATATATATATGGGATTGTTTAGCCACAGTCCGCTAATTAGCCCACATATTAATCTACCTATTAAAATAGTAGTCATTTCAAGTTTCACACGACCTAATTCTCCATCTCTCTCTCTCTCTCTCTCTCTCTCTCATCCAAAAACTGCTTGATCTGTTGCTCCCCCCAGCAACAACTTTTAATATTTTTCATTCAATAAATTCAGTTAATACTAAAGTCATTCATCACTCTAAATTCCCATTTAAAAAATATCAAATCCTCAAACCAGTATTATACAACTATAACACTTATCATTTCAAAAAAATGACTAATTAATATTTTCAAAATTCCATCGACAAAAACTTGAAGTATTAATGTTGCACAAGCAGATGACTAGTCCATGTAATGCTTAGAATGAACAAACATTGGATTCCCAAATATGAAGACACCATGTCTGTGTTTCATATTTCCTGTTAGCCAAATGCCAAAGCATTATATGTACTTCCAAGGACGGAAGTAGAATATAAAATTTGGAGGGGCCAAATAAAGATAAAGTGAGAATATAAATGAAAATAAACATGCAATAGGGATGGTAGACTTATAATATAAAAGATATTATAAAATTGGACGTCCAAGTTGTTTAATGGTCATTTAGACTAACTGCTAAGACTAGTTCAAGACACCTTATTCGTTAATGCTTAAACCAAGAGACTGACCAAATAGACATAAGTCCCTCAAAAAATGTGAACCCCTCATCTATTAGTTTCAATGATTTTTGTAAACATACAATATAATAGATGATCTCTGCATTCGTAGAGTTTTATGACATAGCAGTTTATGTTGCTCCAATTAAAATTGCAATATGCAAACTTGCTTTTGGCCACCTATCTCTTAAATCTGCTTGAACTAAAATTTGCTTTGCTGCTTAGATCCTAACATAGCTGAGGAAACTCATAAGGCATTCTCAGATAGTAATCAAACAATGCAGTTATATTATTCCCATGTCCAAGAAGAATACCTCTGCCAAACGTCAGACAAAGCAAGGGTTTTCTAGAAATTTGAGTCTCAATTAAGACATTTATGCAACAATTTAAGTTGCAGATCAGTTCAGTGTTCTATATCCATATATAAGAAAATAATGTGATTCTGTTAAACACTGAAGTTCACAACAAGGAAGGACCAAAACAACTTAAAAACTGTGATTCTAACTCAGATAAGTCAGGACAAGTTAGAATTCAAAGGTGTTGCACCATCTGTCTATTAAACATTAACTTAACAGAATGCAAGTATCAACGTGAGCCAACCAATTAAGTTCAGGTTAAGCTTAGATTACTGCATGAATTGCATATGTGCACACCAGCTTTCTCAGTCATTTACTTTCAAGAAATAACCAAAGAAGCAACAATAACATTTGAATCTGGAGTAAATGAAACCCATAATAGGTATCAACGCATAAATTATGTTTCCCCTAAGAATAAGACTTATTTCTTTTGCCTGAATCCGTAAGTATAAGGGCTCAGGTTGAGCATTCTAGACGTGTCATTGCAAGTATACCAAGAGTTGAGGTTTGGTTCAGACATTAAATTTAAACCCTATTTTAAACATATGAACTACAAAACCAGCCTGAAACATGCAGGGCACAAATGCCATATTCAGCACTTAGCAATCTATATTAAATGAAAAAGTTGTGGCAAATTGCAATCTCTACAGGGATCCATTCAAGTTAAACAGTTTAAACCATGAGGCAACTGAATGATAAACACAGCACAAAATTCTTGAACCTACTTAAAGCAGACAAACTTTGAACCTAAAATGATCTTAGTTCATTGACATTCCTCAGAAGTGAAAGGAGATACAACAGAGCGCATTCCAACAGAAACTTATGGGCACACCAATTATTACAAGGTTGGTCAAACAGATTACCTCCCTCAAGATATCACGCCTGTTACCATAAAAGACAGGGGAGAAGACATTATAAGTTGCTTATATACCAGACCATGCGGTAAGGAAAGTAGCAATTTACTCCCTTTATCCATTGACTAGTCTAATCGATAAGATTGAAGCAACACTTGACCATTATAGCAATTTCACGGTCAAAGAATTCTATTGCATGAAAAACAAACAACCTGAAAACAAACACATACACACGCAAACACTCTATTTCTCACAAGTTTGACTAAACAAGCAGTTCAGGCTACAACTGAAAATTCTGGCTACTGAATTTGTAACATCTCATTATATTAAAGTTAACCAGTGAAAAATTAAGGAAGCAACACATTATCGCATTAGACATTCAATTTTAGTTATACACACTATCAGTATACAAGTCTATTAAAGCTATTTACATCATAAACCAACATATAATCTTCCAATCATGTAACACAAAGAAACATACCCCATGTAGCCATACCTTGTAATAGAAGTTCCAAATATTTATCATTTACAACTTAGAAAATGTAACTCAAAAGTTCAAAACTTATCATTCACAGAATTAATGTAAGTTATAACTCTAAAAATTTTTAGTGTGCATATGGGTTCACAAATTGAAGAAGTGAGGTTAATTGAAGTATGGAGAATACCTAGTTTAGCATTTGGAAGTCGCCCTTCCTTGGGTGAAATTTTTGAATCCTACAAAAAGGGTAAATGGTTAGAGATACTATATTTTTAAAATCAACCATTACTTCAAGAAATGCAACAATCATGTACCTTTCTACCAGGAATGAAGTCAACGGTTGGGCCTCCAGTGATCTCGACTGCAACAACGCCCGCAAGCTAAAAAGGAAGCAACTATTACAAGCCAACCCACTCATATTTGCAAAACCCAATGTTTATTCAATAACCATTGCTCAAATATTAACAAAATGGTCTATCTGCTCTCTCCTAATATTAACAACCATCAATCAAATGTTAACAAAAACATCAATTTGCACTCATTCTCTCTCTCTCTCTCTCTAAGAAGGGGAGTAAACCTTTCTCAGAGATAGGTACCCAACCACTGGGCACAGTGACATATCAATTCTGGTATTAAGCTAGAATGTTGACAGCGCTAATACAACCAATATGGAGTTATTCTCTATCTGGAAAATATAGTGCATCTGATGAGCAGAAATGGTATGGTCACTTTGACAGGACATCAAATCCTTTTAGAAACCATATTCCATCTACTCCAATATATAGATTACATACTGAATTTTCTAAGAAAGAAACATCTTAATACTTTTGTAGTTTTCATATGCTCTAATTCTCAACTCATCCATATACCCCAATATATAGATTACATACTGAATTTTCTAAGAAAGAAACATCTTAATACTTCTGTAGTTTTCATATGCTCTAACTCTCAACTCATCCATATAAAAAATGCCACCTCATTTAGTCGTTCTTCAGAAAAATGATATAAGATAAATTAGATAAATTAGATTAGGGGAAATAATAATAACAATAAAATCATAATTATAGGAGAAGCAACCAAGAAAAACAAATAAACTGCGCATAAAACCACTAAATAAAACATAAAAATAAATAATCACCTGGTATAGGTCTGCATAAGTAATCTTGGGATGTTTAGCTTTCACTTCTTCTGAAAAAATGTAAACATCCCAATTTTAAGAACTTCCATTCACACAGTCAAATTGAACGAAAAATATGAAAAAAAAAAAAAAAAGAATAAGAAGCAGACCACAAAAATCAAGAGCAATCTTCAAGCCATTATTGGAGCCATGAGAATACTCCTCCTCATTCCTAATAGAACCATTAGGTCCACCAGTTTTTGTGTTCTTATCATAAGTCCCCGCATCGTGCCACCTTAACAAACAAAAATGCAACAAATTAAAAAACCAATTATGAAACAAACTAAAACAAGTAAATACATGTGTGTGTGAGAAAGAAAATGGTTACGCTAAACGGAGCATGATTGGAGCACAGTTCTTGTAGGCGATGAGAGCGCGGAGATCGCGACGAGCCTTGTCGATTTCCTTCAGATACTCGGTGTCAACCACTGGCAACGCCATCGGAACTCAGAGAGCAAAAGATTTACCTGTAAACGACACTGAGAGAGAGAGAGAGAGAGAGAGAGAGAGAGAGGGGGGTGGGGGGCGTGGGGGGCGTGGTTTCAGAGAAGAGCAATGTGAGAGAGAGATTAGAAATGGTCAGATAAATGAGGAAATTGGAAATTGTTTTTATTTGATTTTAAGAGCTAAGAGGGACCAATGGTATTAAGATTAGATAAACTAACGAGTTTTTATCCCATGCGGTCGACATGCTATTACTGTAGATGTGAGCATTGCGTGCATGGTTTTAAATAACGCTGATGATATGCTACGAATCGAACATTTCATTTTAAATTTTAAGAGTTCCGATATGTTATTTATCCGTTATATTTATACTAATGAAAATTAGAATAAATTACCCTATACACATTAATATGATCATTATTTAGCAATACAAACGTATGTATCAATAAAATAAAATATTATTATTATATTTTTAATTTTTATTTTATTAATATAAATTATAAATATATTGTTTAAATGATTATTATTTTATATATGTTCTATTTTATTAATGAAAATTATTGGTATATTATTTTTTACATTATTTATATTTCAATGTATTTAGAACATTATTGGTAATTTTTACAAAATTTATTTCTTTGTATAAATTTTTTATTTATGGGTGTAAATTATTTGTATTATTTTTCTACTACTCAAACTGACCATGGATATCATATAAACCTAAATTTACCTAGTCAAAAAATTTTTGACACTCTACTAGATTTTATGCTAGGATGATGTGATTTTAATTCTGAATTAAATAGAGGTGAAAGTAATTCTACATTAATAAGTGCATATAATGAATTTGTAGTAAACGAACATTATCTTAATTTATTTGTTCTCTTCTCATATATTGGATATCCAAATAATAATTAGGGTCAAGCATACTCACCACCATTTACTGTATATGAGACAAAAATAAACAATACTTATCAAGACTATGAAGCGAATACATTTGATGAAACTTAATCATTATACAGTATTTTTTTATCTAGAGTAAACAACTAAAATCTAAATAAGTTTAATAGTAGACAAGATAATCCAGATCATTTCTGACACTCTTTTTAGTGGTAATTAATTAACATTATGGTGTATTTTTTTTAATTGTGCTTTATTTACTTAGATTAGGGATTTTTTTATTTTTTTCAACACTTTTTTTAGTGGAAATTAATTAATATTCTGGTGTAATTTTTTTTTATCACCTTATTCATCTTAAATAAGGTATTTTTTCCTCATGAATTAATAAAATAATACTGATTTATTATTATTAGTTATGTAATTTGAATTTAATTTATTATTATTATTTATGTAATTTGAATTTTTCTAGGCACAATTATGCTTATTTAAGTGTTAATTAATTTAATGTATTACATTTTGAACGTTATATTCAATTTCTTATTAAATTATAGTAATTTCCTAATCATTTTTAAAAATTCACAGTAACGGCAACTGATTCAGACTGATTCTGTTACACTAATTCTGATAATAATACAATACGTAAAACCGTTATTTAAAATCTGGTTACGTGGCTAAAAGTTTTGCACTTTGTTTGGAAACTTTTCTATGGAGAAAAGAAAATAAAGAAAGAAAATAAATTTTATTTTCTCTCATTATTTTCCTTCCCTTTATTTGGATAGGTATAAAATAAAATAAAATAAATTATTTTTCAATCTTTTCTTTTTACACTTTATTTTAACTTTTCTTCCAAAATAGAGAGAAGACAAATGAGGAAAAATAAAGCTTATTTTCCTTCCTATCTTTATTTTCTTCCCTTTCCAAATATAAAAAAATTACTTTCTTTCCTTATTTTTCTCTCTCATTTTCTTTCCTCTCTTAATTTTTTCCTCATGAATTAATAAAATAATACTGATTTATTATTATTAGTTATGTAATTTGAATTTAATTTATTATTATTATTTATGTAATTTGAATTTTTCTAGGCACAATTATGCTTATTTAAGTGTTAATTAATTTAATGTATTACATTTTGAACGTTATATTCAATTTCTTATTAAATTATAGTAATTTCCTAATTATTTTTAAAAATTCACAGTAACGGCAACTGATTCAGACTGATTCTGTTACACTAATTCTGATAATAATACAATACGTAAAACCGTTATTTAAAATCTGGTTACGTGGCTAAAAGTTTTGCACTTTGTTTGGAAACTTTTCTATGGAGAAAAGAAAATAAAGAAAGAAAATAAATTTTATTTTCTCTCATTATTTTCCTTCCCTTTATTTGGATAGGTATAAAATAAAATAAAATAAATTATTTTTCAATCTTTTCTTTTTACACTTTATTTTAACTTTTCTTCCAAAATAGAGAGAAGACAAATGAGGAAAAATAAAGCTTATTTTCCTTCCTATCTTTATTTTCTTCCCTTTCCAAATATAAAAAAATTACTTTCTTTCCTTATTTTTCTCTCTCATTTTCTTTCCTCTCTTATTTTTCCTCTATCTAAACATAAGGTTAAGGTTTCAAACATGAATCCCAATCCCAATTCAATACTTTATTATAGCAATTTCAAAATATTTAAATAGTTTAGAATACAAAATTTTTATTTTTGTAAATATTAAAAGCCTCAAAATTAAAATGAATTTGAGTGTTAGCTTATTCATAATCATGTCTATTTAAAAAAAATGTTTATTAATTATTACAATAATGTTATAAATATAATGAAGAAAAACAAGAACAAACAATATAGAGAAAATAATAGTTTTTCTAGATATTCCATTTAATAATATTAACCCTTTTATATAGAGTACAGAAGAGAAAGAAATATAAAACTTTTCAGATAAAAAAAATACAATCAATACTAATATGAAAACTAGAATATTCATATATATCGAAAGATATCAATCAAATCATATAATATATTATAACACTCACTCTTGATGTCTTTTACAAAGAATATGCCTCGTTAAAACCTTACTAAAGAAAAATCCTGTGGGAAAAAATCTTAGTGAAGGAAAAAGAGTATATTATTCTTATAAAGATTTGCGCCATAACACTACCTCATTAAAAATCTTGCTAGAAAAATCAATGGGACAAAACTTAGGCTAAGGAAAAAAAGTACAGTGTACCAAAATCTCCCCCTCATAAAAACATGATTTCTATCAAATATCTCTTAATCGACGCATGCCAATTTTGTTGAATAACTTTTCAAATGTGATTGTAGGGAATGCCTTTGTAAACAAATATGTCAAATTGTCAAGCCGTATATTTAATGATATTTAAGTAATATCCACATATAATAATTTATTCATAGTACTCCTTTAGAATCTTACTTGCGCTATGAATATGCCTCGTTAAAAACCTTACTAGAAAACCCAGTGGAAAAAACCTGCGCTATTTTATCATTGCACAGATTGCCTTATGAAAACCTTTGTCCAAAAAAAACATGTAGGATAAAAACTTGACTAAGGAAAAAGAGTACAATCATATACTAATTCACTCCTCCCTGATGAGGATAGATTTCAACACGATATATAATAATTGATGAAATAATGTCATTTAAATACCACATTAGGTAAAGACTTAGTACATAAGTCTGTTAGGTTGTCACTCAAGCGAATTTGGTAGATATCTTAGGTTGTCACTCAAGCAAATTTGGTGGATATCTCTTCTGGAGCTTATGTATATATAAGAATTTGGGTGAAGTTTATGTCTACTTCGTTACCCTTGATATAACCACCTTATATTTGTGCAATGCAAATTGCATTATTCTCAAAATGCAATGAGAGTATCTTTTAGTGAGGTACTTCAAGACCATAAAAATCTTTATAAAATTGTAGTACTATCATAAGTGAATACAGAGTCAATCTAAGATCTACCATCTGTGAGGTCTCGCCGGAGTACTGGCCCAGTCCGTTAAAGGGAACCGGGATACTTATTCGGGCTTAGACTCATGATGAAACTCTCGGGTTCGGATTGATTGATTTTGAAAATGATTTTTAGGAGTCGCCACCTTAATTTTATTTAGTTGGAAAAATATTAAGGAAAAAATCCAAATTGACTCCAATTCATTAATTTTTTTAATTAATTTGCCCAAGGATAAAAATCACTAGCCTTAGAACCAGGTTGAGTTCAGGGACTAGGTTTTTGATTTTAAATAATCTAAATTTGGCTCTTAAGTTTAATTTAATTTGAAAATTAGATTTCATGAATGACATTTATAAGATGATATTAAAAAGGATACATGAATATGGCATAACATGAATGCATGGTGAAAATAAAACATTCACAAATTAATTAAAAAAAGGGAAAAGAGGATTGATTGGGATTTGGATTTGAGGTTTGAATTTAAATTCCAAACGTGCTTACGTACCCCATTGAATGGGGATCAAAACCCACCTAGTTCGTTCCATGGTTAAGTAGAGGGGTTTAAGAGTTGATCAAATTGATTTTGATTTGGGTGTGTTGAAAGTGAGGAAAAAGACTGATACCTTGACTTTTGGTGGGCAAAAGGTTTTACTGGACCGAAATTCAATTTTATTGAGATTGGATGATTGGATGAATTGGAAGATTAATTAATTAATTAAAATGATTAATTAATTAATATGATGAAAAGGATAGATGAATTAATTAATTTAGTGATTAATTAAAAAAGAGTTTTAGTTAATTAAAGAGATTAATTAACTTGATTAGGGTGAGGTAATTAATTAATTAAAAAGATTAATTAATTAATTAGAAAGTGATTGAAGGGAGAACAAGAGAGGAATTTGAGGGTAGCAATCTACTCAAATTCAAGAGATGTGTTGGAATAAGAAGTGAATGGGGTATTTATAGGAAAAGTGGGTGAGGATAGTTTAGGTAATGAAAATGTGAAAAGACTATGAGGGGTAGGGCTAGAAATGGCTGAAAATTATACTGAAAGAGGTAAAAGGGTCATTTTCTGTGCAGGTGGGCCCTACAGGGATCAAAAGCTAGTGCGGTGCCACACTAGGCTTGTGCGGCACCGCATCAGGTTCTTGCGGCATGCCGCACAAGGGGCATATGGCTCTGCATAGGTCTGGCGCGGCGCTGCACGCCTACTGTGCGGCATGCCATGTGGCGTTGGCACGTAATGGCTCCGTGTAACGTGTTAAACTCAGCAAGCGCTAAAATTGCAGTTAGATGATGAGAGTGTAAAATTGAGGGTTCATAATTGTCCCCTCATCAGAATTGGCTTTGAACAAAAGGTGATTCTGATGATAGTGAACGTTGGGAAGAGGTGCCATGTCAGACTCTGGTATTGTATGTTATTGTCATATCCTTTGGGAGGAGGACCTCTAGGATAAATGAAACTTTATCAATGGCTATCTATTTGGCCTTAACATTAGCTACGAAAATGGTCTTAGTGAATTTCAATTAAGGCTATCTATTCTGCCCTAATATTATAAAACAAAAAAGGTTGGGTGGATTTCAATCAAGGCTATCTGTTTAGCCTTAATATTGGAGATAAAAAAAAGTTTGGTGAATTTCAATCAAAGCTATCTATTCTGCCTTAATGTTGGAGATGAAGAATGTTTGAGGCGAATCTCAATCAAGGCTATCTGTTCGGCCATAATATTGGAGATAAAGATGATATGAAGTAAATCTCAATCAAGGCTATCTGTCCGGCCTTAATGTTGGAGATAAAGATGATCTGAAGTAAATCTCAAGGCTATCTATTTGGCCTCAATGCTAGAGGTAAAGATGATTTGGGGTAAATCTAAATCAAGGCTATCTATTTGGCCTTAATATTGGAGTTAAAGAAGGTTTGGGATAAATCTCAATCAAGACTATTTGTCTGGCCTTAATGTTGAAGGTAAAGATGATTTGAGTAAATCTTAATCAAGGCTATCTGTTCGGCCTTAATGTAAAGAAGATTTAGGTAAATCTCAATCAAGGCTATCTGTTTGGCCTTAATGCTAGAGGTAAAGATGATCTGGGGTAAATCTCAATCAAGGCTATATGTTTGACCTTAATGCTAGAGCCTCGGCCTATGGCGAGTCGGCCCAAGAGCCTCAGCCTATGGTGGGTCAGCTTAAGAGATTCTAAAAAGATCTCAGCATGAGGAGAGTCTCAGCCTATGGTGAGTCGGTTAGACAAATTCTGAAACTGTTTTGATAAAGGAAAGAGTCTTGGCCTATGGCAAGTCGGCTCAAGAGATTCTAACAAGATTTTTGTTGTGCCAAAGAAACTTAGGTTTCTGAATGTGAGGGGTTGGGCCTTTTGGAAGGAACTTTACTAGGAGTAGAGGGAATCTAGATTAGATCTAAAAAGGTATCATTTATCTTCAAAGAGGCATAGGTCAGCTTTAAAAGGTATCGATCGGCTTTGAGGAAGTATTGGTAAGCTTAAGTAGATGTTAGTGAGGCTATTGGCTCAGCTTATGCATGATGACATATGATTGCAGATGATTGCATAGGTGCTGGTATACAAATGATGCATGCAACTTTCAAAATTCATGAACCTTTGCCTGACTTCTATGCTGTGCATGATTTGTGATGATGCCTATAATGAATGATTGCATGGATGCATAAATATGAATTTATGATAGTGCAATTTTCAATGCGACTTTTGTGTCAGCAGAGACATGCATTTGTGGACTGAGAAACTTTGCAAAGTTTGAGAAACTCAACTTGGATTGGTATGGGATATTCACCATGGTGGCATTACAAGGAGATTGAGGGGTTGCTTCATGTTTTGAAATCTGGTGGCCTGTGTTTTCAGTTTGCACATACTTTATCGATGATTACAGATCGGATAAGATGGTTGCTTACAACTTGCCCCCGGAGAACACATTTTTGGCACTGCCAATGGTAAAGGATTAGATCTCTCCTGACTAGGGGCCATGGGTATCGAGTGGTTTTGACTGTTGGACTTGGTTTTAATAACTTTCTACTAGAGGATGAAGGTCTTAAGGCAGATGAGGTAGACTTAAGATGTGCCCCCAGTTTTTTTTTTTTTTTTTTTTTTTTTGAGTCTATGCAGATCACAGCTCCTATTGCCAGAGCTATCAAGTAATGGCTGGCTAAGGAGTTATCATGCTGTTTATTTTGAGATTTTACTTAGGACCATAGAGAGGTATGCCAAGTAGTTGACAAAGGTGGTTTGGACAATTGGGAAAGAGTGCTAGGCTGCCCTGCTGAGAGGAATAAAGGATAAAGCAGCTGAGGATGGAGAGACTGTATGAGGAGCCACTAGTAGTGGGAAGAGGACTACAACCCAAAAAAATGAGGTGACTCAATCTTTGAAGAAGACTCGAGGATCTACTGGAAGTGCAATACCATAGATTACAGTAGTGACTAAAAAAAAAGAGATTGTGATAGACTTTGACTCTGATGAGAACACGAGAGATTTGCATCTTATAAGGTAGAGGAGGATTGGCTAAACCATGACTTCAGACATGACCCTACCCCCCCCCCCCCCCGGCCCTTTTTTTTAAATAATTATAGGTTGGCAAGACTACACGAAATAGGATAAGCTATAAAAGACATTGAAAGAGCTATCCTTTATGACGAGTTTGTATTTTGCAAGATTTGATCATCATTAAATGAGACATCTTTTATTTTTATTTTAATTTCTGCCTAAGCCGCCCTTTCAGATTTTCAGCTCAGTGAGCATTCTTCCTTTTCTTCTTCTTCTTCTTTCTTTTTTTTTTTTTTTTAGGCAAAAGAATTAAGTGAATGATGTACTAGGCACAAAAAAAAAATGAGAATGCAATGCAAATAAAATATTTTGTATTATGATTTGAACCGCACCCGAGTCGGGTTGCCTACGTATCCCTTACATCATTTTTTTGTCAGTTATTTTCTTAGGGAAAATCAGGTCCACGTAGTTCTGATTACATATGCATGAGAAACAGAAATGAAATGCAGATGTCATCTTTGGATGATATATCGTTTCAGCTGATCCAAATTGCTAGGATGAGAGAATTCATTTCCATCCATATCTATGAAGATGGTGCCTCCATCGAATAGGATCTTCTTGAGCATGTACTGTCTAGCCTAGTTCAATTTAAACTTCTTCTTGGATCATGAATAAGGGCTTGGATTTCTCCCAGGATTGAATTTCCTTCTTACGAATCCTTTTCTCTCATCTTCTGGTTGAAATGCTTGGCTAATCTCTATCGATAATCATGATGTTCATTCTCCACAACTTCTCCTTGACAGGTTTATTATGTAGGTAGGGATCTCATGATCTGTGATGCTTAGATCATCTTATCATGTCCTCGTCTTATGCATAATAGCTCATGATCTCTTTCACTACTGTCATGCAGATGCAATGTAAGAGATTTTTTTTTTCTCTATGCCATAATTAGTGGATCCTTTTGCCTTTTTATTTTTTATTTTTGTATTTTTCATTTTTTTTGTTCTTTCTTTTTTTTTTTTTTTTTTTAAGATGTCCCATTTAAAGATGAATCAGAAAAAATTAACGCAAATCAAAAAGTTCAAACTTTTATTATTGAAAAAAGAGTCCCAGCACAAGTACAATAAAGGATAAGTTAAAAAGGTAAAATATAGACTCTGACGGGTAAGACCTGACAGACTCAAATTCAAAGAAAGACTTGACAAAAACAGACTCAAAAAACTCTAACGCAAATTGTGACTTAGACAAGGACTCAAATGACTTAGACATAGACTCAGAGGACTTGGATAGGCGCACAGCAGGGCGAAATTCTTCTCAAAGTGCCAATTATTAGGTGAAACTTGAGATGGTCTTGATAGTTCAGAAAAGGACTGGTGATGGTGCTAGACTTTGGGTTTGGGAGCAATGATATCTCCGCTGTCAATAAGGTTTTGAATTTTGTGCTTCAGAGGCTTGCATGTATCAATTTTGTGCCCTGGCCCTTGATGATAGTCGTAGTGCTCCTTAACATTATAACCCTTGGGCAAGGGGTTTGGAGGAGGACGTGATTCTAAGGGCTTAACTAGATTATCCTCTAAAACTTTCTTGTAAACAACATCGAAAGGCATGCCCAGTTAAGAGAAAGTTCTCCTTGTTTCTAACTTCATTGGCTGGTGATAGGATACAACATGTACCTCTCCCTCTCTTAGGGTGGTGTTCTTGTGATACCTAGAGGATTCATCCTTGATTCGTCCTGATTGAATCAAATCCTCGATCTTGGTGGCGATGGTAATGAGAGCTTTAAAGCTAGGGAGGTATTGAGTTTGCAAATAAGCCTGATATTGGGGGAGGAGATTTTTGACAATGATGTCAATTTTCTCTACTTCAGATGGACGGTTCACCATTTCAGCTGCTTTTGTTCTCCACCTTGTAAGGAACGAGATGAAGGATTCTCTTAGCCCTTGTTTGGTGGTTTCCAAATCTCGATGGATGACATCCACCTCAATCTTGTAGTGGTATTGCTTGACAAATGCATTACATATGTCATCCCAAGTCTTCTTGTGATTTTTGTCGAGATCTAGTAACCACTTAATAGTAGCTCCAGTCAATGACTGTTGGAATAACTAAGCAAGGAGCTCGTCGTCCACACCGAAAGGTCTCATGGCACCCACATACATCTTGAGATGAGTTTTAGGACACGTGGTGCCATTAAACTTATCCATAATTGGCATTTTAAATTTTGGTGGAACTTATGCATTTGGGAAGAGAGCTAAAGAGTCGACATCTATCATGTCCTTGTGCTTTTTGATGTTCTTGAGCATTTTTTCCATGACCTCAACTTTCTCCATTAATTTCTTAGTTTTGGGAAAGCTAAAGAAATCTCCACTTTGAAAATGATTATTAGTGGGAGAGGAAGTGGTTGTATTTAAGTCCATGGTAAAAGAGGTTGGAGTCTCAGATGCTTTCCTTTTATCGGTGAGATCGATAATAAGAGTAGTAAAAGTAGGGGTATGGCTAGTCCCGGCTTGGGCAAATGTTGGCTCAACATGAGGAAAAAGGGGAGTGACAGTGGCATTGGTCATTTTCTTGACCTCATGATGATGGACTGGTGTTGGGAGTTGAGGGCATCAATGAAGGTGGCAGACTGGGCATTGAGAGCATTGGTGAAAGTTTCAGCTTGGGTCTGAAGAGCAGTGGTGAGTGCAGCTTGAAAAGTTTCCTCTTGTTTCTTGAGGAGATTGGTGAAGAAAGCACTTATGCCATCTTGATCAAAGTTGAAGGTATTGGCTATTGGTACCTTTAAACAGAAAATAGACAGAAAGAAGGGTAAGAATACATAATTAAAATGGCATGAATGTAAGTGTGTTGGGAAAAGGATTCCTTCCACATGTTGATCACTGGGTTTACATATTGATAAGGTGAGTGTGTGAGGCATTTTGGGGCAACGGACCACCGGTTCAGATCTTTAAAATTTTTAAGGGTTGACCTTGTTGAGCTTCTGATGATGTGTATGTATGATCATGGCGTGATGCATGCTGAAAAAGATTTCATGAACATGCAAAAGTATCGATTATTACGGTACATGGAATCTAGGGTCAACGCTAGGGTGACTACATGCATAAGGGTAAAAGGTGGTTTGATTTAAGGGATCCCGTCCCACTAGAGCATCGATATACCTAAACACATGTGAGGCAATGAGCCTCTTGTGGGTCCAACAGTACTGATTGCTCGTTACACCACCAAAATGATCGGGGATTTGTCATGGGGTGGAATGCTTTTACTATCTCCCAACATACTTAAAGAGAGTTATCGAGTCAATGCTACTCGCCATCCAAAAGTTTTCTTAAAGCTAAAGTTTAGGCAATGAGCCTTTATTATGCAAAATGATGCATGAAAGTCAAATTATACTTAATGAGCCAAAATGAGATTATTTTGAAAAATTTTTCCTTAACCAAATAGTAATCCTCTTATTTTCCTTTTTATTAAAAAAAAGGTGGCAACTAGTCCCCAGTAGAGTCGCCAACTATGAGGCCTCACTCGAGTACCGGCCTGGTCCACTAGAGGGAACTGAGATACTAATTTGGGTTTAGACTCACGATAGAACCCTCGGGTTCAGATTGATTGATTTTGAAAATGATTTTTAAAAGTTGCCATCTTAATTTTATTTAGTTGGAAAAATATTAAGGAAAAAATCTAAATTGACTTCAATTCATTAATTTTTTTAATTAATTTTCCCAAGGATAAAAATCGCTAGCCTTTGAACTAGGTTGAGTTCGGGTACTAGGTTTTTGGTTTTAAATAATCTAAATTTGGCTCTTAAGTTTAATTTGACTTGAGGATTTCATGAATGACATTTATAAGATGATATTAAAGAGGATGCATGAATATGGCATAACATGAATGCATAGTGAAAATAAAACTATGGCATAATATGAATGCATAGTGAAAATAAAACATTCACAAATTAATTAAAAAAGGGAAAAGGGGATTGATTGGGATTTGGATTTGAGGTTTGGATTTAGATTCCAAACGTGCCAACATACCCCATTAAATGAAGATCAAAACCCACGTAGTTCGTTCCATGATTAAGTGGAGAGGTTTAAGAGTTGATAAGATTGATTTTGGTTTGGGTGTGTTGAAAGTGAGGAAAAGGGCTGATACCTAGACTTTTGGTGGGTGAAGGGTTTTACCGGACCGAAATTCAGTTTTATCGGGACCGGATGATTGGATGAATTGGAAGATTAATTAATTAATTAAAATGATTAATTAATTAATATGATGAAAAGGATAGATGGATTTGTCACGTCCCGAATCTAAGGGCACGCGATTGGCACTAGGATACAAGAAATGCACGTGGCTACCAGTGCCCGTAGTAAGCCTAACAGAAACACACAATAGAAAATCCAAAATTGTAAAGGACTATGGGCCGATACAAGTTAAGCAGATCCAATCAAATCTTAATATAAAACAAAGCCACGTTAGGCCAATAACTCGCTTATCTCAATTATCGCATAAATATAATATCATACAAGAGGATTTTGCTTAACAACAGTATCTCAACTCATCAAGTACATAATTAAATATTAAACAATATACCAGTACAAGGTGTAACATTGCGGAGTTCTAGAGCTATATTTACAATTATATATATATTACATATATTTCTTAATACTCAATAATACAAACTACTGCCAAAGGGAAATTGACAGTTTACTCAATTTACAATTCCTTCACAGGCTCATTCCCCGACTTGAAAATAATAAAATGAACAGGAATGAGCGTCCGACTCAGTGAATGATACCAGCTAATATATTAAACTGATGTCCTACAGACAGATTTCTAATGCTCATGCTATGCACTATGTCATAGAGACAAACAATTCATATCATCAAGCAAGGATGAGATACGGTCCACAGTACCATACTAATACTCAATATGGGGAGCCGATCCCCCTATTCTGGCTCTCTGAATTTAATA
Source organism: Reutealis trisperma (assembly GCA_947687605.1). Lineage (NCBI taxonomy): Eukaryota > Viridiplantae > Streptophyta > Magnoliopsida > Malpighiales > Euphorbiaceae > Reutealis > Reutealis trisperma. The sequence continues at coordinate 201,205 of CANTUT010001493.1, forward strand.
ATCTGTCTCTTATATCCAATGGGCCCAGCCAGTACTGGTCTGTACCATGTAGCCCTGACCCAATTGATAGCGGCTCTGGTGATGAGCAAGCTCAACCAGCATACACTAGTCATAGCTTATCTTCTCAACATCATCAAAATCATAATCATAACCATAATCATAACCAAACCCAGGATCCTAAGTGATACTGTATCCTCCCGAGCTCTATCCGTCAATCACAATTACAATATAGCATAAAATAAAGAATATCGATTTATCATTCACAATCAAATGTTACATGCATCTATGCAATAATAGTGCATAATATACATATATATATATACACATAGTAATGCAGATGTATATGGAAACAGGATAACATATTAGGGAGTATCACTCACCTAACTGACGACTCGTCTGATTAGCTTCCCTCGAAAGTGTAGCCTTTAGAACCAGGAAGACGCCAGAATACCGATACCTCACAACAAAGGATATTATAAAAAAAAGAACAACTCACATAACTAGACGCAACTTAAAGACTATTGAGATTCTTATCGAGATCTCGACAGAACCACTCTAAACTCAATAACAGACTCAACAAACTCATAAAAACTACAAACTAAAATTCATTAAACATAATATAACTTATTTAACAACTGAGATATAAGAGTTTTGGGTTAACCTTCATGAATTTTGATTATACAGATGTCGAGAGTCGCGTCAGAACAATGAAATGGAGCTGCTGGACTGCCCCATGCACCGCCACCACGCGCTGCCACCCTAGTGTTACCGGCTGGCCACGCGCCGCCACTGCCGGTGGCGGAATGGAGCGGTCTCCACACCAGCAGGTTCACCTCGACCCTAGGATTATGAAAACCACAGCCACTCACCCCCAGTCACCACCGTCTCGTCGGAAAATGCCTTCAAAGTTTTAGCCTTAATATACTGATTTCTTCCTCCAGTGAACCTCAGGGGGCAAGGTAGATACCAAAAGGAAGCCCTTGACACCAGGAGTTGAATGGGATCGGCCATGCTCGATTTGGCCACCGGAATCAGCCGAAAACTGCAATTGAAGATTCGGCACCGGTGGTTCTTCTCTCATCGCGCACGCCGTCGTCCGTTGCCCGATTGGAGAGCCACTGCTTCCTCTGAGATCGCCAGACGGTGGGCTAGCCACGGTGGTAGTGCAGCCCACTGCCGGACGGATGGCGGCTCACCACACCCAGGACTCTCTCTCTCTCTCTCTCCTGCTCCTTCTCTTCTCTGCCTCTCTCTCTCTCTGTTCTTTCTGTTCCCTTTCACAGCCAATCACCATCCTCCATTTCTTTTTCTTTTCTTTTCTTTTTTTTTCTTTTCTTTTAACACCAACACACACACACACACACACACACACACACATATATATATATATATATATAAATCAACAACAACAACAACAACAACAACAACAATAATAATAATAATAATAATAATAATAATAATAATAATAATAATAATCCATAGTTTATATAATAATGATAATAAGAATAAGTTCTAATTTACATACTAATAATTCAATTAATAAACTTATTTACAATAATAGTAATTATAATGAAATCCCGAACTTCCGGCAATGTATATAATTTAGATTGATCGAATATCATATTAATATTCAAAAATCAAAATATGATTTCTCCAATAACCATTATAATATTTAATAATAATATACATACATAATATTATAATAAAATTACTATTAATAATACATATTTAAATAGTATGAATATATATAATTTAATAAAATATAACTTTAATATTTGCTTATATAAATAAAATAATAGAATAATACCTTTCCGTACAAAAATAGGATTTTAGAAAAATAATTGAAAATTCAGGATATTTCAGGATTAATTAATTAAAAATATTAATTAATTAATTTGGATGAAAGGTGGATTGAGAAAAAAGATTAATTTGATTTTGGAAAAAGGAATTATTTTTGAAAAAGGAGT